>CAJQZP010000982.1:0-68617 GCA_907164705.1 Parnassius apollo
TTGGTGATGGCGGGATCGAACCCGGGTTACTCGTGTTCTGTTATATTTTCAACGAGCGTTAACCGTCTGAACTTCCACGGCTTACGCAGATCTTAGCTAATTATTTTTTTTAACATCTTTAATATAATAAATATCCGCAAATCAACGCCTAACTCTATCAATTATATGTCTTCAGCTTGCAGTCCTCTAGCATATGCCATATATATATATATATATATATATATATATATATATATATATATATGGCATAGCATACGGCTTATTCCCTAGTCTAATTGACAGTATGATGGATTTTCCGAGTAAACGGTATGTCTGTGTCGCTATCGAGGGCCTCTTGTCCGATCCTATGAAAACTAACGCCAGAGTTCTGCAGGTGTCTACTCTCTCTGCAAAGATCTTCCAAACTAACCTGTTTATGCCTGGTATCTATGGGCATACAGACGGCAGCATAGTTGTTAAGATGAACTAGCTAACGTCCTACCTAAGTCAGAAATAAGTTAATAATTATTGTTCATTTGGAATTCATAATAAGTTGACAAATTACTCGTAATTTTACGAGTTAAATTTTTAGCCTACGCCAAAAAACCTCTAACTATCTTGTTTAGGGTTCCGTAGTCAACTAGGAACCCTTATAGTTTCGCCATGTCTGTCTGTCCGTCTATCCGTCCTCGCTTAATCTCTGTGACCGTTAGCACTAGAAAGCTGAGTACCAATATGTGTATCGGTCACGCCGACAAAGTGGTAAAATAAAAATCGGGAAAAAAATGTTTTATTAGAGTAGGGTAGCCCCCTATATATAAAGTGGGAAGTGATTTTTTTTTTAATTTCAACCCTAACGTGTGATATATTGTTGGAAAGGTATTTAAAAATGAATAGGGGTTTACTAAAATCATTTTTGATAATGTCAATAATTTCGGAAATAATCACTCCAAAAGTAAAAAACAATTTGTCCCCCTGTAACTTTTGAACCATAAGTTTAGAAAATATGAAAAAAATATGAAAAGTAGAACTTTATAAGGACTTTCTAGGAAAATCATTTTGAACTTAGATGGAAACAACAGTACCCACTACCGGGAGCAGTTGCAGGAGCGCGAACATAATGGATACCCACCTTTAAACTCATAAGTTGGAACACTTATTGTGACGAACTACGGAAACTACGGAACCCTAAACTGAGCGTGGCCCGACACGCTCTTGGCCGGTTTTTTGTATGTATATATACGTAATATCTGTCAACCGTAAACCGTAATCCGATTTTGATTATTTCATCATACTTCAAGATTTACTCCATATAGTTATTTGAAAACCTTCCCCGGTGGCAATTTAAGGGATAAAGTTTTAATGCAACTAAGTATATAGGGACATTGAAATTGTGATATTCCTTATACTTCTCAAATGTGTAAAAATATGAAAACGTAAAGAATAAAATAATTTCTCATTTATATATCGGTACGATATTTATAAGACGTACTATAGAAGAAGCCCCGACTTCAGAATGAGGAATCACTTTATTTTTTTTTTTGTTTGAACGGCTTTTATTTTTTATTAAGAGTTAATTTTCGTATTTTATTTTTTTACAGTCCTTGCGGGCTCTATAACACTCATGCTACATATTGAATGAACCTGTTAGAGTGGCTTGTAAAAGTTTTCTGAAGCGCCCTGTTTTCAAGTTCTAAGTTGATTGAAACGCCTACATTTGGTATTACTCAAAGAACCGTTACAGCATATAAAAATACCACTGCTGAGAATAGCTCATAATAGTCAGGCAAACTAGACAATTGGTAGGCAGATTGGAAATCCTAGATTTTTATTAAGTAAAATAAATCATTATTAAAGTATATAAACCGTATTATTAACTTAGCAAAACATACTATTGCTGCGTTCACTAACCTACCCATCGTGGCGATTACAAAATAACATTCCATCTTTGAAAGACGCCCAAATTTAACTATATTCTTCAGCAGAATCTTCGAATAGCACATGAATCCTTCTCTAAAAGTTAGACATAGATGTATTTGTTAAGTGATAAAGTAGAAACTTTAATTAAGTTTTTGGAACATAACGTAGTAGTCAAGTACATATCATGTTAATGGAGTTAGATAGGATGGATATTTTTAAATGACATGGATTATATTATATTAGTCCTTTATAAGTATATATTATACGGGAAAGCGAATTTCTAGTTTAAAGATTTAAGAGTTTAGAAGATTTTTTTTGGTGATGACAATACAGAAAAAATATCATTTAAAACGTTAAAGCAGTTTCCGAGAAACTCAATAGATGAAAATTGCTCCCCTAAATTATTAAAGTAATGCCTTCATTAGTTTATTCATATCAGCTTATCAAAAGTCCACGACCAAACATATGTTTACTATAAAAATTTGACAAAAGTTCCCGTTTGGGTATTTTTAGGTTTGGTGAAAACAGGCGGCCCGGCGCGGCTTTGCCTAGAAAGGATTTATTAATGTGGCGCTGTTCAGACTGAAGGTAATCAATTACCATTTATTAATTTTAAGTCAGAAAAAATGTACCCTATGTCCCACCCGGCAGTCGCTAACAGATAAAGTGCTCGGAAAGGTTTATCTCAAGGTGTTCAACCATTCCGGAGATTATCCCGGACGGACAAACAGCACAGCATGCTAATGAGCCCACGAGTTCAATGACAGCCAGTAATATCAATGAGAAAAAAGACAATTCAATTTTATTTATATGTATAGATTAATATCATATTACATATTGATTATCAACTGTCTTTTTTTACACATGTGTAAATTCAAAAATAAATTTGCGTAGGTAAATATAATTAGTATGACCCTACATTTTGAAATTTTGCCATTTTGTTAATTTCGAAAAAAATATTCTTTTTGTACAACTTACATGTACATTATCACGAAGAAGGCTTGTGGTTGTATCGAGGGAGTGTTAAGGAAAGTTACGTGTAACCAACTACTAAAGGAAAGATTTGCCACTCTAATTCTCTTTATAACTATTTTACTTTTAATTAAACTTTTAACTTTGGTGATCTTTTCCTTTGACGTGCTCATCAACTAACTACAACTCTACTTTTAAAAGTGTATGGCCTTACAAATCATACATTATTATAAGTCACCAATTTACCGTTACCGTTATTTTTAATTTACTGACCAGCGTGAATAGATCTGCTAATTAATTTCTTTTACGTGGTATTTTTACTAAAGGAAAATTAAATCTTCTACTACATTCACAAAATTAATTCCATAACACCGTTTATTTAAATATAAAGATTAAATGTATGTCTTTGTAAGATTTTAAAAAGAACCTTATGACAAAAAAGTTTTTTAGTTTAACTCAATTCAATCTCGTAACAAATTAAATTCAGCGAATGTCGAGCGCAAACACAAACGTAACTTACTCCAGGACTCCACCTATTTACTGCAGCATATTCTTCTAAAAGACATATCGAGAATGTTTCAAAGCAGTGCTCGGTACAAAATATATTTTGTATGCATTCTTAGGAAATGGCAAATGTGTTGTATATTTAGAAGCAACGCTTATGTTCAATAGTGTTTGTTAAATTATGTTGATATTTAACAATATAAGTTTAATAAAATTAAAAAAAGTTCTAAATTCGGACTCATTGATCACAACGTCATGTTCTAAATAAGTAATTGTAAAATTGAACAAACACGTATTATGTGATTATAAGTACTATATTCGTAACGTGAGATCGTGGCACCTTAGGGTTTAGCGCTTGTCTTATAATACCTCACTGCTTTTGAAAACCCTAATACACCAATTAAGTAGTTAATAACAATTTTATATTGTGACATACTGGGCAATTTGAAGAAAATATAAAGAATATCTGCGTATTTGAGAAATAAAAAAAAAACAATATTTTGCAGATATTTAAAATCCACCATCACGCGTTGGAGAAGCGCGATGAACTAATGTTTGACCTGGTCGAAAACCCGGTTTCTATTGCTATAATATTATTCCATTCAAATCATAAAAATTATATATTATAGGAGCCTATAATTGGCTGGACGAGTGAAAACTCTGAACTTGTTTAGATGAATTCCTATTAGACACCTGGGAAATCGTGCAAATCACATACGTGGTGTGTCTTTCCTTGTGGTGTTAGGAGTAGTGGCGTTGGGATTAGTAGTGACGGGGAATAGCTGGATTAGGTAGTTTTCCATTGTTTTACAACTGATTGTTTTAGCAACAAAGGCGCAGAACAAACGGCTTTACACGCTTTGCGAGGAACAGGTAAGAAACACCACCAACAGAAACAGAAACTTTTTTATTCAACGTAGATTATAACAAATAATTATTGAAAGTCAGTTTTTTCATTTACCACTGGTTCGCAAAAAAAAACCTCTGTCCTGGGAAGAACCCGCAAGAAACCCAGCGGGACTATTCTTTTTCCAATAATAGCTTACAATCATGTTTACAATTAGCAACACAAGACAAATTAGAAATAGCTTCGGTAGCGATAACCCTTCCCATGGGTTATTATCATCCATAAATTCCTTAATATTATAATAACCCTTTTTTATACAAACTTAGTTTAATAACATTTTTAAACTTTGTGTATGACAAATTTTGTATATTGTCATACACAAAGCTTGTAGCTCCGCTGTAATTCCATCCTCGCCTGGGGCCCTGTCGTTTTTAAGGTGCTGTAGAGTCATTCTAATCTCGCTCAGACTGACGTCCGGGATATAATCGGAACAGTGTCGGGTAAGACTTGCTCTTGAATCGTTACTCACACTTGCGTGTGGCTCCAACGATGATGTGTACAGCTGCCCATAGAATCTCTCAATCTATCTAAAATCTCAGGTGTCCCGGAAACGATGCTGCCACACTCAGTCTTCAGTATTGACAGTTGGCTCTTTCTGGCAGACTGATCTCTTACAAAGACTTTGGAGCCCCGGTTCCGCTCGATAGCTTCTTTAATACGAGCAGTATTAAAGTTGCGTAAGTCTCGCCGCACGCATTTGGAGATCTGTCTGTTCGGTTGCCTGTATGCTGTCAAATCTGTTGACGATTGCAACCTCATCTCCCGTCTAACAGCCATGAGATTAAGAGTGTGATCGGAGAGTTTTTGTGTTCTTCTGCGGCGGGTCTTGCAGAATTTAGCTCCGACCGCATGGACAGTTTCCACGAGCTTGTCATTCATATCGTCCACTGCATTGCAATCTTCTAGGCACTGAAAGCGGTTACGTAACTCGAGCTGAAGAAGTCTCGTGATTCTGGATTAGAGCACAAGGGGGACGGAGCGTTGACTTCATTAGACGAGACCTCTCCAACTTAACGTTTAGGTTCAGTGTGCCTCTAACCATTCGGTGATCGCTGCCGGTTTTCACCCTTGCGATCACTGAGACATCACTGAACAGTTGGCGTCTGGTCGTCATAATGAAGTCAATCTCATTTTTTTGTCGAACCGTCGGGGCTCGACCAGGTCCACTTCCTGTGAGGCCGCTTCTGGAAGAAAGAGTTCATCATAAAAGTCCCCCTTTCTTCATATCCCAATCTTTACAACGTTGTTGACGAGAGACTTGTGGACGATAAATCCGACACCTCCTTGGGACAGATGGTCGTCCTCCCGGTGATAGAACAAGTTGCCGGACTCGAGGATTACCGTGTCCTCCCCCCTGTCTTCGGACCTCGGATAATCCAATAATATGCCAGCGCAACTTGTCTACCTCTTCTTCCAGCTCCAGTATCTTCTCGTCAGTCCTCAGGGTGCGTGCGTTATACGTTGCCAGGTCGAGTCGTCGTAGGTGGCAACCGAACCTCCACCGGGTTACTCGTGTTCTGTTATATTTACAACGAGCGTTAACCATCTGAACTTCTACGGCTCACGCAGACTTTAGCTAATTATTTTTTAACATCTTTAATATAATAAATATCCGCAAATTAACGCCTAACTCTATCAATTATACATTTTCTGCTTGCAGTCCTCTAGCATATGCCGCACATATATATAGCATACGGCTTATTCCCTAGTCTAATTGACAGTGTGATGGATTTTCCGAGTAAACGGTATGTCTGTGTCGCTGTCGAGGGCCTCTTGTCCGATCCTATGAAAACTAACGCCAGAGTTCCGCAGGAGTCTATTCTCTCTGCAAAGATCTTCCAAACTAACCTGCTTATGCCTGGTATCTATGGGCAACAGACGGCAACATAGTTGTTAAGATAAACTAGCTAACGTCCTACCTAAGTCAAAAATAGGTTAATAATATTGTTCATTTGGAATCCATAATAAGTTGAAAAATTAATTTACGTTTGTTAAATGTTTAGCCTAGGCCAAAAAAACTCTGACTGTATCTTTTTTGTATGTATATTACGTAATATCTTTGTCAACCGTAAACCGTAATCCGATTTTGATTATTTCATCATACTTCAAGATTTATTCCATATAGTTATTTGGAAACTTTCCCCGGTGGCAATTTAAGGGATAAAGTTTTAATGCAACTATATAGGGAAATTGAAATTGTGGTATTCCTTATACTTCTCAAATGTGTAAAAATATGAAAACGTAAAGAATAAAATAATTTCTCATTTATATGTCGGTACGATATTTATAAGACGTACTATAGAAGAAGCCCCGAGTTCAGAATGATGAATCACTTTATTTTTTTGTTTGAGCATGTGTAAATTTTACTTAAATGGCTGCACTCATGTTACATATTGAATGAACCTGTTAGAGTGGCTTGTAAAAATGTTTTCTGAAGCGCCCTGTTTTCAAGTTCTAAGTTGATTGAAACGCCTACATTTGGTATTACTCAAAGAACCGTTACAGCATATAAAAATACCACTGCTCAGAATAGCTCATAATAGTCAGGCAAACTAGACAATTGGTAGGCAGATTGGAAATCCTAGATTTTTATTTAGTAAAAGAAATCATTATTAAAATATATAAAGCATATTACCAACCTAGCAAAACATACTATTGCTGCGTTCACTAACCTGCCCATCGTGGCGATTACAAAATAACATTCCATCTTTGAAAGACGCCCAAATTTAACTATATTCTTCAGCAGAATCTTCGAATAGCACATGAATCCTTCTCTAAAAGTTAGACATAGATGTATTTGTTAAATGATAAAGTAGAAACTTTAATTAAGTTTTTGGAACATAACGTAGTAGTCAAGTACATATCATGTTAATGGAGTTAGATGGGATGGATATTTTTTAAATGACATGGATTATATTATATTAGTCCTTTATAAGTATATAGTATACGGGAAAGCGAATTTCTAGTTTAAAGATTTAAGAGTTTAGAAGATTTTTTTTTGGAGATGACAATCTAGAAAAAAATATCATTTAAAACGTTAGAGCAGTTTCCGAGAAACTTAATAGATGAAAATTGCTCTCCTAAATTATTAAAATAATGCCTTCATTAGTTTATTCATATTAGCTTGTCAAAAGTCCACGACCAAACATATGTTTACTATAAAATTTGACAAAAGTTTCCGTTTGGGTATTTTTAGGTTTGGTGAAAACAGGCGGCCCGGCGCGGTTTTGCCTAGAAAGGATTTATTAACGTGGCGCTGTTCAGACTGAATGTAATCAATGACCATTTATTAATTTTAAGTCAGAAATAATGTACCCTATGTCCCGTCCGGCAGTCGCTAACAGATATAGTGCTCGGAAAGGTTTATCTCAAGATGTTCAACCATTGCGGAGATTATCCCGGACGGACAAACAGCACAGCATGCTAATGAGCCCACGAGTTCAATGACAGCCAGTAATATCAATGACAAAAAAGACAATTCAATTTTATTTATATGTATAGATTAATATTATATTACATATCGATTATAAACTGTCTTTTTTTACACATGTGTAAATTCAAAAATAAATTTGCGTAGGTAAATATTATTAGTATGACCTTGATATAAGAGCTTCATTTTTTACCTTATTTATTCTCATAATCCAGAAAGACAAATACATTTTGAAATTTTGCCATTTTGTTAATTTCGTAAAAATATTCTTTTTGTACAACTTATCACGAAGAAGGCATGTGGTTGTATCGAGGGAGTGTTAAGGAAAGTTACGTGTAACCAACTACTAAAGGAAAGATTTGCCACTCTAATTCTCTTTATAACTATTTTACTTTTAATTAAACTTTTAACTTTGGTGATCTTTTCCTTTGACGTGCTCATCAACTAACTACAACTCTACTTTTAAAAGTGTATGGCCTTACAAATCATACATTATTATAAGTCACCAATTTACCGTTACCGTTATTTTTAATTTACTGACCAGCGTGAATAGATCTGCTAATTAATTTCTTTTTACGTGGTATTTTTACTAAAGGAAAATTAAATCTTCTACTACATTCACAAAATTAATTCCCTTATTTGAGTTTTTTTAATCCCATAACACCGTTTATTTAAATATAAAGATTAAATGTATGTCTTTGTAAGATTTTAAAAAGAACCTTATGACAAAAAGTTTTTTTTAGTTTAACTGAATTCAATCTCGTAACAAATTAAATTCAGCGAATGTCGAGCGCAAACACAAACGTAACTTACTCCAGGACTCCACCTATTTCCTGCAGCATATTCTTCTAAAAGACATATCGAGAATGTTTCAAAGCAGTGCTCGGTACAAAATATATTTTGTATGCATTCTTAGGAAATGGCAAATGTGTTGTATATTTAGAAGCAACGCTTATGTTCAATAGTGTTTGTTAAATTATGTTGATATTTAACAATATAAGTTTAATAAAATTAAAAAAAGTTCTAAATTCGGACTCATTGATCACAACGTCATGTTCTAAATAAGTAATTGTAAAATTAAACAAACACGTATTATGTGATTATAAGTACTATATTCGTAACGTGAGATCGTGGCACCTTAGGGTTTAGCGCTTGTCTTATAATACCTCACTGCTTTTGAAAACCCTAATACACCAATTAAGTAGTTAATAACAATTTTATATTGTGACATACTGGGCAATTTGAAGAAAATATAAAGAATATCTGCGTATTTGAGAAATAAAAAAAAAAACAATATTTTGCAGATATTTAAAATCCACCAGCACGCGTTGGAGAAGCGCGATGAACTAATGTTTGACCTGGTCGAAAACCCGGTTTCTATTGCTATAATATTATACCATTCAAATCATGAAAATTATATATTATAGGAGCCTATAATTGGCTGGACGAGTGAAAACTCTGAACTTGTTTCGATGAATTCCTATTAGATACCTGGGAAATCGTGCAAATCACATACGTGGTGTGTCTTTCCTTGTGGTGTTAGGAGTAGTGGCGTTGGGATTAGTAGTGACGGGGAATAGCTGGATTAGGTAGTTTTCCATTGTTTTACAACTGATTGTTTTAGCAACAAAGGCGCAGAACAAACGGCTTTACACGCTTTGCGAGGAACAGGTAAGAAACACCGCCAACAGAAACAGAAACTTTTTTATTCAACGTAGATTATAACAAATAATTATTGAAAGTCAGTTTTTTCATTTACCACTGGTTCGCAAAAAAAACCTCTGTCTGAGTAACGGAATAGAGAGCGTACGTGTGCTTGCGCATACACTCAGGCACTGTAATCCTATCCTACGCAGATGGTTAATCTTCGTTGAGACTGGCTGCGCTGACCGAAAATCAGTCTAGAGGACATTATATTATTCTATGAGAGCGTCTTTCTACCGCAGTTGAGCCGACTCATTCATGCCGCAACTATAATAGCTGCAGCATGGCTGTACCATGTACTCGTAAGTGATGTGTGTAATGCTTCAAAAAACAACAGATACATTTTATAATACAAAATTAAAGTAGCGTTAAGAATAATTGTAAATCTGTAGAATTGCAAAATGCCAGTGGAATATAACCACATTTATCTATGTACTTACCTATCAAGCACCCAGCTCGGGATCCACATAAGGAGTCTAGGTACGCACGCACCCATCATAAATTCCTGAACAACATGCGACGCCCCGCCGATGCGCAGTAATTGCGTCGCGGTCGCGGGGCGGGCTGGTTTATCGCCAAACCTCACTTACAGAAGAGTTAATATTGATACCATGGAAACTCGACTTTAAATATCAGCATTCTTATTTTAAGTGACTCTGAAATTTATTCATCTTCTCTTTATTCTTCTTCTTGATCCGTAAATATCCACTGGTGGACATGACACTCCTGCTTGGTAAGGGGATGAACGACTGTGTGGATATTTCACGCCAAGCGTAAACGGTAAATATATAAAAACACAAGATTTTTAGATTTTTTTAAAGCCCCAAACTCTTTTTGTGTTTTATTTTAATGAGAAACATGATTTATTTACATGTGATCTTCGCTTCATACTTTTATCATATTATTGTATTTTAATCAGTAAAGTACAAAGTTTATTCCCCGGTCAAAGGAGGAAATTTGATTTTTTATGCCGAATAACATTTTAAATCATTAGAGGTAAAACATTATAAATTACTTCACCAAAAATTAAATAAGAATTTTAAATACATTCGAAGACCAGAAGTACGTACCATAGTCCCTCCTACTGCCGGCTACACACTCAGCCAATTTATATCACGAGAGGGCAATTACAAACGCTTCCCGTCGTTTGGTCATCCGTCATTTGGGAAAATTATTTCGTTGAACAGCTCGCCTCCGGCTAAATAATAAAAACAATCAACACGTACAATGTGACTATTTTTTGCGAATATTGCTAGTAGGGGATAATAAAATACAGTACTTGGAGCCCTTTTGATGTTAAGTGCTTTGTTACCGATTATTTTTTTTTAATCCCAATATAATTTTTATTCATATCACGTTGTTGAGGACTCAATTTCTGTTATTTGAATTATTAATTTACTTATGTATTTTTTTGTTTTTGAAATATTAAAGGATTACAAGAGACAGTAGTTTAATTCGTTAGTTAGGTAGGTGTAGGAATATCAAACAAAATTTCACATTTCATTTATGTATCAGCGAAATTCTTAACGCATACAAGCTCTTCTAGGTACGAAGATGCAAGGCTGAATGATTGAACCCCTATGATTTTCTATTGTCTGAGTTCTTATTTGCATGGATATGGAAGTACTAAAGCCCTTCATCTGCGATCCCACCACTTCTGGCACCCTAATTAAAGGACATCTCACCCAGTCTCTCTTATATTAACGCACATTTTTCTCCATGCAATTCAGTAAAATGATGATACTTGATGGTACTTGATTTTACTTGAAGACATAAAGTTTCCTATTAAAAGCAATATATTATTTAGAATTAGAAATGAGCTTAACACAAAAATAGTTATGTTAATAAATAATAAAGTAATGAATAGCAGGTTGTCCTTTAAAAGAAAGTAAACATTTTAAAGTGTTATAAAAATACAATCACGTTAACGCTGTCTAAAATGGACAATAAATTTGAAGTACTCGCAATTTTAATAGCTTATGGATACATATATTATCGTTATACACGAAAAATAAAATAGAAAAAATACGAAGACATTTTATTATAATGAATTGCTTACTTAAAATAACTAGCAGGGACAATCTGAGCGTTTCAATTAAATGCTAGCCTTTTGTGGAGCCGGGGTTGGCGAGTGTGGATTATTCACTGCGGTCTTTCGTTGTATTTTTTATAACGAATGAAATAAATAATCTGAATTTAGAAAACCAAACGACTGTGAAAGGACAGTTAGAAAATACAATATTCGCTTTTGTATTATCTACGCTTCACTATATAGATTTTTTTTTCATTTGTCACTTAAAAGTTAGCCTTTGCATGTGCAATAATATTTTGAAGAAATAATGTTGTCAAACGAAAATACAGCCTAACTGATGGTAAGTGGATGCTGTGGCCAATATAGACACTATACGACTGAAATAAGAACAAGACTGACAAGAGTAACGTCATAGCTGCCAATTTCAGCTAGTAAAGTAGGGTGAGCAAACAAATATTAATGAAATAATATTTATTTACCAAAAACCATGAACAAAAAAGTATTAATCTGTATCTAACATTTCAATTTCGATCATTACTGCATCACTGTCTACGTAGTCATTATTATTATCACTACCGTTTTCCCTGATAAAAATATAATTTGGATTTGTGCCGGACGGGCGAAACTCTCCGGAGTAAATGTTGTCGAAGATACTTCGCGAGTCGCTCACGTCCTACACCTATAGGTTCCGGTGGGTACTCTCACCGCCGTCTTTGTTGTTGCCGCTGAAATATTGTGGACTGTAGTTAAAATCAAAATGCACGATTAACAAATACAAATAGCAAGGTAGTGGCCAGCGGTTCGACTGATTAATTAGTCGCGAAATTTTATAACTATTGACCACGGTTGTTAAACTACGGTTGTTCACTGTATATTTCAAAAGATTTCTTTAAATTGTACGGTGGTATCAAATATCTATTGGTAGTAGCTGGTTTTCTAACACTACTGACTAGCAGCTATTATCAACTAAACTAGTTGATTTTATCACTTGTGTAACTGCGGATATCAGTTACCACTTTCACTATATGTAACTGCGAATATCAGTTACGACATTTTTAGGCTAGCTAACACTTTCACTATGTAACTGCGAATGTCAGTTACGACCTTATTAGGCTAGGTAACACTTTCACTATGTAACTGCGAATGTCAGTTACGACCTTTTTTAGGCTAGGTAACACTTTCACTATGTAACTGCGAATGTCAGTTACGACCTTTTTTAGGTTAGCTAACACTTTCACTATTCACTATATACTGCTACTAGTCACTTCAGCTACCACCGGATACCACTCACTTCACTTCACTTGTCACTGGTAGTTCTTCACACTACTACGGGTACTGGGTCCCGAGCCCCTAAGGTAGACTTTAGCAATACTTTGCAGTGAGCCGCTTGCCATTTTCCGTTTTGCCTCTTTATTGCATAAACTTATCACTATACAGATGGCATAAATTGCAATATTTTCTATACAAAACTAATTGCTACACTAACATGCTATACATCATTAAATCGGTAGTCTGATACTTTATTAATATATCATAAAGGTTACTAAAAACATTAACATTGTAAAAAGTTATTAAACGAAATGTCCCAAATTTTCATAATATTTGGGCATTTTAATTCTTTAATTTTTCTATAACTACGAAATGCGTTTAATTATAAAAAAATATTCCTATACTTCTTTAATCTATAAGCCATATGCTAATTAAATGTCATATTTATAACTCTTTTAGGACATAAAATTATTTTCATTATTTTTAGTATGAACTATTACGCAGTTAATTAAAAACTTCTAGAGAGTTCCACGATAAGACGCGCTGTGATTGGTCGATTTTTTGGTATATAATAAAAGTTGTTTATATTACTTGTTATCAAAACGACATTCTATACAAACATATTGAGAGTTATAAATATGCTAAATAACTATATTAATACACGTTTTCACTCAGTTTTCTTGGTAATTTCACTATTAATACATAAAACAATATTCTTTATCATTTTGTTTCTTAAGGTTGTTAGGCCGTCGCGAACATTTCTCCCGCAGTGCAGCGTCGCGACGATTTTCTCACAGCGGCGCTGCATCCATTTCGGTGAGCGACGTTGCTTCTACTTCGGCAGCGGCACGAGTTTCCTGGTTGGCCTCTTGATTAGGCCGTTTGCTGTGCGTACCTCCACAGTGCGGAGCTGTCCGTCCGCACCGGGGTAAACAGCTTCCACCCTCCCTCGTGGCCAGGTTTTACGAGGTAACTGGCCGTCAGCTATGAGGACTGGATCGCCCACCTGGAGATTGGGACCTCGCCCATGGGCCTCCCGCCGGTTTTGAAGTTCCGGTAAATACTCTCGGACCCAACGCTGCCAGAACATGTCAGCGAGGTTCTGGGAGCGTCGCCAGTGTCTTTGGCTATTCATATCTTTTTCATCAAATACTCCAGGTGTCGGCAGTCTCGCAGATCCTCCTAAAAGGAAGTGATTTGGAGTGATGGCTTCGTCGTCGTTGCTGTCTACAGAGATGTGAGTCAATGGTCTGCTATTTACTGTGTACTCCACCTCGCAGAGCAGCGTGGCTAATACTTCCTCATGCGGATATCTTTCATGAAGGACGGTGTATAGTGCCGTCTTCACGCATCGTATGAGACGTTCCCATACTCCTCCCATGAAAGGCGCGGAGGGGGTTATAAAACGCCACACTATGCCTCGTCTACTGGCTTCTTCTCGAAAAGCCTCCCGAAGTTCCTTGTCTGCACCGTGCATGTTGGTGCCATTGTCGGAGTAAATCTCGATGGGGCACCCTCGGCGAGCTGCGAATCTTCTTAATGCTAGTATTGCGGAGTCAGCGCTGAGGTTTGCGAAAACTTCTAAGTGGACAGCTCTGGATGTGAGGCAGGTGAAGAGAGCTACGTATCTTTTCTGATGTTGACGTCCCACAGTGACTGAAAGTGGCCCAAAATAGTCTAGACCGGTGATGGTGAACGGTCTCTGATGATGAGCGAGACGTGTACTAGGATGGTCACCGGTCGCTGGCACTGATGGTTGTGCTTTTCTGATGCGACACTGTATGCATTGGCTCACTATCTTTTTCGTAGTGGGTCGAAGTCGGATCACCCAGTAGTGCTGTCGAACCTCGTTGATGGTAGGTTCGGTTCCGCAATGATGCAGGCTACGGTGCGTCCAGTCAATGTATTGCGTGATGTAATGATCACCATCCAATATAGCTGGCCCCTTCATGTCTTCTGTGACTCCTTTCACGGCGGCTATGCGACTTCGTAGCGCGATGATCCCGTCTTTCAATTCTATTTGAAGCGGTCGTAGGCGGCTATCATGAGCGACCTTTTTATTATTACGGAGATCAGTTATCTCTTGTGAGAAGGAGCCCTCCTGTATGGCACGTATCAGGAGCTTTTTCGGCCTCTCTGATGAATTCGGCCTCTAGTGTGATGTACCTTTTGACATCTCTATTTTTCACTTGACTGGGAGGCTGCGCGATTTGTCGCGGATTATTTTTCGATTTCCTCCAGTCGGGATCTTCCTCTTTGCCCTTTTTGGTTCTTTTATAGAAGGTCCTGTCTGTAGTTTTGCGGCAGAGTGTTATAAATTGTAGTACTCTAGCCGTAGCTCGCAATAAGCGTTCCCATCTCGAAAACCTTGCTGGATCGGGAATAGCTTCTCGGAGTATCGGAGCTTGATGAGATTCCTTAATGGTGAGGGATCTTTCCTCACCTGTAGGTTCGGATGACGTGGGTCTTTCGGTTGGCCATTCTGACGGTTCTTTATACAGAAATGATGGGCCGTTGTACCACTCGTGATTGGAGTCGAAGTTCGGTGGTACGTCCCTCGTGGCAATGTCAGCTATATTCAATTTGGTAGGTACCCAGCGCCAGTCCTCTACTTTACTATGTTCCTCGATAGCTGCTATTCGGTGGGCAACGAAAGGTTTGTAACTCCTGGAGCCCTTTTTATCCACGTGAGGACAGTTTTACTGTCAGTCCAATATGTGACGGCTTCGGGCGTCACGCAATGTGCCTGGATAACGGCGGCAGCTACGCGGCTTCCCATCACGGCGGCTTGTAACTCGAGGCGAGGTATGGACGTTACTTTCAGCGGAGCTACCTTCGCCTTAGCCATGATGAGGCTCACATGTACTGTCCCATTGGGTGTCGTTGATCTCCAGTAGACTGCCGTTGCGTAGGCGCTCTCACTGGCATCGGTGAACACGTGGACTTGGAGTGAACGTGCGTCGCTGAATCCCGGGTAGCATCTTGGGATGCTTACTGATTTGAGCTGTTCCAGGTGTTGGATCCATGTGAACCATTGTTTTGTCAGGTCTTCGTCCAACTCCTGGTCCCAGTCTATTCCTCGTCTCCATGCTTCCTGCAGTATTTGCTTTGCTCGAATTGTAACTGGGGAGGCGAGGCCGAGCGGGTCATACAGCGACATTACTATTTTGAGTGCTTCCCTCTTGGTTGGTATTTTATGTAGCAAATTGATAGGAAGTCGGGCGAGCTTTAGGTTGAAGCTCAGCTGATCGGTACCCGGTTTCCAGATTAATCCGAGTATCTTTTCCTCGGTTCCTTTGTTTCCCAGATCGACTGACTCAGATGCTTCATGGTCAGGTTCTAATTCTTTTACAACTTCTGGTGCGTTGGAAACCCATTTTCTTAAGGTGAAGTGCGCGTTTTTGTGTATGTCGCGTACTTCCTTCGATATTCGCATTGCCTCCAGAGACTGGAAACTGTCGAGATAGTCATCCATATAGTGGTTTTGAATGATAGCTTCTACGGCTTCTGGATACTTGTCTTTGTGTTTTTTAGCGTTCCAGTTCTTCGCGAATATGGCTGTGCAGGGTGAACTGGCTGCACCGAAAATGATCGACGTCATTCTATATTCCTGTGGAGCTTCATTACGTCGATCCCCTCTCCAGAGATATCTTAAGGCATCTCTGTCTTCGGGTCTGACTTTAACCTGCATGAACATTTCGGCTATATCCGCGGAGACAGCGATTTTTATGGCGGCGAAAACGCATCATGACCCCTGGTAGTGATTTCAGTAGGTCTGGACCCGTGAGCAGGAAGTCGTTCAATGACACCCCCTTTGTTTTGGCTGCGGCATCGTGTACTATTCGAAACTTCTCTGGTTTCATTGGGTTATGGAAGTCAAAATGGGGTAGGTACCATGTTCTTCCCGGTGTGCTAGTTTTCGGTGCTATCTCGGCGTATCCCTTTTGTACTAGGGAATTCATTTGTTCATCATACTTTTTAGATCTTCGTCTTGATCTAATTTTCTTTCAATGGAAACGAGCCGTTTTATTGCTGTTTCATAATTGCCAGGCATCTCGATATCCTTTTTCTTCCAGAGAAGCGCTGTTTCTATGTGCCCGTCTTGTAACTGACGGGTGCTGCTATTTAGTATATCTTCAGCTTTCTTCTCTGGGTCGGAGTCTGGTCTTCTCGGATTGATGATGAGAGATTCCAGCGCGAAATATTCGCGGAGTTGGTCATCTATATTAACCTCGCTCTTGTGCAGCTCATTGGCCGCGTGGACGCGCTGATACGGGGCTTTAGTGTGTGCCCCGTGTAGCACCCATCCTAATTCTGTGAGCGAGGCGATTGGCTGGTGCGGCGGACCTCTTCGGATTTTAGTGGCTATCAGTAGTCTCCAATTGTCCTGTCCTTTTAGGATCCTTGGGTTGCCGGATTCATATATTAGCTGCTCCTTTAGGTCTTTCAAGTGTTTGCACTTGGCTATGTCTACTGCACGCACAGTCTGTGGCCCCAAGTTTAGGCTTGCAACCGTGCGTGCTCTGAATGGCACCCTTTTGCTGTGGAGACTCTTCAGCGATACTTTGATTCTTCGGGATTCCGGTGAATCGAGGGTAGTGTTCCCGATAGCGGTGATCTTAAACGGGTCCAACCGCCCTGTAGCTCCAATTTGTTTGGCGATCTCTTCATCCATTAGTGAAACTGTTGACCCATCATCCAGCAGGGCGTGTGTGTTTACAGCTCCCGCCGGTCCAATTACTCGCACTGGAATTATTTTTAAATAGGCTTGATGCTTTGACACACTGAATGAGTTAGCAACAGTTTCTTGAGGTTCTTTTTGTTTGACCTCAGTCTTCTCCTTTGTATTGTTATGGAGAAGTCGATTGTGTGTCGCGGTGCATCCTTTTATTCCACACTTATTGGTTTTGCATTTGTGTGTCTGATTTCTATAACGTAAACAGCGGAAACATAAATTATTTTGCTTTGCGAGTTCCCATCTTTTGTTGGTATCTGCTTCCTTAAATTTTTTTACATTCAGATCCGTAGTGACCCTCCTTTTCGCACACTCTGCATTTCGGAGACGGCTTAGTAGTAGCCGCGTGTGCTCTATGTACTGAACGATTGATTTGTGCTTCGTTTATAATTTCTGGAGGCGCAAATGCACTGCAGAAGTGAGCTTGCTCGGTAATAAACTCGCTGAAGCAGCCGAGGTCTGGTCTAGAGTCGTATTTTTCAGTGTATATTCTATACCACTGGGCACGTATAGAGTTTGGCAGTTTGTCGGTGAGGTGTCGTAGCAGCTCTGCGTTGACGAGGTAATGATCTCGCTTTAGGGCTCTAAGAGTGACGACGCTTCCCCCTCACTTTACTCGCGAATGTGCAGATGTCTCTGGGCGCTTCTGTACAACGTGCTAATTCTCGTAATTTCTCAGTTTCTGCTTGCGCGACTGAATCTGGACGCCCAAATTGTAGCTCCAGTTCTCGCAAAATCTCATCTGGCTTAGCATGCCCGATGAGTTCTGAATTGACTGTTTCCATGGCTCTTCCTTGTAGACTTCATCTTAGTCTAGCAGTGTTTTCAATGTCATTGAAGTAGCCTCGAGTTGTTTCGTAAATGGCACGGAATGAAAGCCACTCGGTATGTGCTCCGCTAAAGCTTGGCAGTGTCATTATAGCTTTCGACGCTGCGAAAGTATGCGACGATAGTGGCGCACTCTCTAACTTTGATTTGTCAGCGAGCGCGGCTATAGCGGATGTGAGCTCCGATATAAACGGACGGAGCCCCCCTGTCTTCACTTATGACAGGTTCCTGGCTAGGTTTCTTTGGATTGGGATCCTTTTGTACATCTTCTGGATAGGAATCCTGGTTTGTGAGCTCTGATACAATCGGTAGGAGCCCCCTGTCTTCATCAACGGTGGGTTCCTGGCTGAGCTTCTGTGGCATGGGATGCTTTTGTGCATCTTCTGGATAGGAATCCTGGTTCGTGAGCTCCTTTTGGGGCTCACTGAGGTCGACAACGTCCGGGGTCGGCTTTGTGACGGTTTTATTAAATGGTGCCTTCCCTCCGGTGGTTGCGCCGTGATTTGACTTTTGTTTGGCTACAGAGTTTTGAAGCCAAGATCGAACGTACTCACTTTTGGAGTGACCATCTTCATCATAGTCGTCCGATTCGTCCTCTTCCTCAGCCATCTGCAAGGAGATCTGCGCAAGTTCTAGTTTGATCTTCAATACTTCTTCACGAGCCTTCAAAATTCTTCTATTGGGCCGAACAGTCTTCTTTGACTTCGTACTGCAATCGGTGTGGCCCCTCGGTGGCTCTTCGGAGTGGGTGTCATCCCGGGCTGGTGGCGATGATGCACGGCTAAAGTCATCGTTGCCTTCTATATGTTCCCTCTGCTTCGTTGTGCGGGCCGTAGTGGACGGCGCAGGCAGGGGTATCCCCCCTCTGGGGGGCAGCATGGCGCCTCAGCGCCCTCTATCGTTGACGGTGAGCGTGGTGGCATCTGGTGGTGGACGGCGGCGTTACTGGCCAACGAACCTCCTTCCAGACCGACGGTCCACGCCTTGGCTTCCCTTCCTTGCGAACGGGTGATCGGCATCTTGAATCTGAAAATTCTGCGGTTTTAATACGGTGGTGACTATTTACCCGGTTCCGAAATACAAACGGATAGATCCGGCTCGAAGGACCAACGAATGTGCCGGACGGGCGAAACTCTCCGGAGTAAATGTTGTCGAAGATACTTCGCGAGTCGCTCACGTCCTACACATATAGGTTCCGGTTGGTACTCTCACCGCCGTCTTTGTTGGTGCCGCTGAAATATTGTGGACTGTAGTTAAAATCAAAATGCACGATTAATAAATACAAATAGCAAGGTAGTGGCCAGCGGTTCGACTGATTAATTAGTCACGAAATTTTATAACTATTGACCACGGTTGTTAAACTACGGTTGTTCACTGTATATTTCAAAAGATTTCTTTAAATTGTACGGTGGTATCAAATATCTATTGGTAGTAGCTGGTTTTCTAACACTACTGACTAGCAGCTATTATCAACTAAACTAGTTGATTTTATAACTTGTGTAACTGCGGATATCAGTTACCACTTTCACTATATGTAACTGCGAATATCAGTTACGACCTTTTTTAGGCTAGCTAACACTTTCACTATGTAACTGCGAATGTCAGTTACGACCTTTTTAGGCTAGGTAACACTTTCACTATGTAACTGCGAATATCAGTTACGACCTTTTTAGGCTAGGTAACACTTTCACTATGTAACTGCGAATGTCAGTTACGACCTTTTTTAGGTTAGCTAACACTTTCACTATTCACTATATACTGCTACTAGTCACTTCAGCTACCACCGGATACCACTCACTTCACTTCACTTGTCACTGGTAGTTCTTCACACTACTACGGGTACTGGGTCCCGAGCCCCTAAGGTAGACTTTAGCAATACTTTGCAGTGAGCCGCTTGCCATTTTCCGTTTTGCCTCTTTATTGCATAAACTTATCACTATACAGATGGCATAAATTGCAATATTTTCTATACAAAACTAATTGCTACACTAACATGCTATACATCATTAAATCGGTAGTCTGATACTTTATTAATATATCATAAAGGTTACTAAAAACATTAACATTGTAAAAAGTTATTAAACGAAATGTCCCAAATTTTCATAATATTTGGGCATTTTAATTCTTTAATTTTTCTATAACTACGAAATGCGTTTAATTATAAAAAAATATTCCTATACTTCTTTAATCTATAAGCCATATGCTAATTAAATGTCATATTTATAACTCTTTTAGGATATAAAATTATTTTCATTATTTTTAGTATGAACTATTACGCAGTTAATTAAAAACTTCTAGAGAGTTCCACGATAAGACGCGCTGTGATTGGTCGATTTTTTTGGTATATAATAAAAGTTGTTTATATTACTTGTTATCAAAACGACATTCTATACAAACATATTGAGAGTTATAAATATGCTAAATAACTATATTAATACACGTTTTCACTCAGTTTTCTTGGTAATTTCACTATTAATACATAAAACAATATTCTTTATCATTTTGTTTCTTAAGGTTGTTAGGCCGTCGCGAACAGGATTTATGTAGGTATTTAAAATATTCCACCGAATAGCAACAATATTTTAAATAAATTTATAAAAATAATTATGAGTTCAATAGATTTGGTAATAGTAAGACTCGGTTAAATAAAGATATTATTAAATATAACAAATAAATTTTCTTTGCAAGCCGTACTTTTCAAGTGACAGTCGAAAGACCGCAGTCATTTGAGGCCATTGACGTTCCTATTCTTATTAGAATCGCATTGTACCTTCATCTATACTCGATTTAGAGTCAAAATGCATACGTGGTATCACCCTTATGGAATCACAGGGAATGTTGTGTTATTTGAAGACCATACAAATACTTGTTTCCGTGCGGGATTCGAACCCGCAGCTCCCAGCACTATAACTCATTGCTTAGCTACTGCGCCACGGAGCCGTCAATACAACTTATAATAATGCTGCTCGCTATTTGGTACTGTGAGATTCAATTTCGCCGCAATTTAATCACTGACGAATCGCTAATTCGTCGGTGATGAGATCTCGGACCCCCCAATTAGCATAATTCTGCGTACAGCTGAGTGGTCATTTAAACACTTTAAAATTTTGTTGCACTTTTAAGTAAAATGAAACTATTACAACTTCATGTGTCAAGCATCACTCTTGTTCTTTGCGAGATCACTGTTAGTCGAACCATGAAGAATTACAAAAGTGTTGAGTAAACCGTCTTAATTTTTGTTTATCAGATATATCCTAGCGTGTGACGGATAAGGGCCTCCTCGCTTAAAGATCTCTGCTAGTGGCGGCGTCATGTAATAGGTTTCCAGCCATCTTTAAATAGTTGTTACCGCTTGAAACAAACCTTTCTATGATGCTGTGGCCCATAGACATCTATATTTATCCTCGATTAAAAATTAAAATGCAGATTATTAGTCACCCATGAGAAATAACTTGGAACGTCTCGTTTCCAGTAAATAGGGTCTTCGGTTCTCTACATTCACCATACGAAACGTAGCAGCATTAGGTTGCTATTTTACGCTGGTATTCTGTACAGCGTAGTCCTACCCCGGTCGAGCCGACCCATTCGTGCTACAACCGTAATAAAGCTGCAGCATATCTCTTTATCTCAATGTTTCATATTAATTACTTAGCATTAAATAACAACTAGCTACTCAACAGGTACATAAGGCATGTATAGTTCTAAACACTACGGTCATAACAACATAATATCCGATTTTTGTAAATGAGGATTAACGATGTAGGACTCTCTTTCGTGACTAACACGTATGTATAACTCTCCGGGGTAGTGATTATGTTGGACACCCACCGACGAAAAACCCATATAACCCCTTATCGGCAAGGCCACAGCCACTCTTTTGCACATATCCGCATTAGAAAAATTCATATCCCCTAACTTTAGTGCAAGACACGCAGAACTCAAGGTACGCTTTTCTGCACAGCCTCAATCAAAACCATACATTAAAATTAACTGTCGTCGTGGTTGTAGTAAGACTATACAGCTGGCATTATGACAGTGTAGTGGCGGTGTAAAAATAACTGCAACCCCAGATCGTTTCTTAGGTGTCATAAGAGGCTACCAGGAGAACGTCTCCCTAATAGCGACTAAAAATAAAAACTGCGGCTGCCACCCCACCTGCCAAGCGTGGCAACTGTGGCAAATATTCCTCCTCTGAGGCAATCTACGGGGAAAGCACATGTTCAGCATTAGGCTTTTGATAGCTGTGACGGTAACAGTTACTTATAACTAAGCTATTGTTAAAAATTTTTAATATTGGCCGAATTACGTTGAAAAACCTCCAAAAAGAAAGGGAATTTTGTTAATTTAACAAGTCTACACTCGGAACCAATCTGTACGCGGCGAAAACGCGTCGAAACTAATTGATCAGCTAATTTTTTGTGCCGCAGGTGCGCCTGTGGTCTTATGAATTACAAATTTGTTTCTAAAACTAATACAAACAGAGATTCCGATACGGAAAACGTGATGGTTGTTAATCAAGTACTCTCAAACTCTTGTAAAGTAATTGGTAACACAAATAATTTTTTGGTAATATTTTCGCAGTGTCCTCTAACGGATAGATATAAAGATGAAGATAGGCTAGTTGTATATAGGGAACATTATATACAACTAGCCTATCTTCATCTTTGGACCTATCCGTTAGAGGACACTGCGAAAATATTACCAAAAAATTATTTGTGTTAAGTTAATATAAAATATGCGGACTCCCAAACAAATTCTGTTGACATTTTTTTTGCGTGCAATAAAAAAATATGCAAAAATATAGTTTGAAATTTTTTCTTCAGTCTTACTACTGCAAAAAGTCAGGAATTATAGATATCTCAGTATGATCAAAATTCACATCAGGTTAGGCTGTATGGTATTGGACCTTTGCCTGCCTTAATTGGCGAATCGTAACAGTAATAACTGCTAGTCAATTTAGTTTTTAATGATGCAAGACATTGAGCTATTATGTACTACTATTATGTATGTAGAGTCGACACTGCGTTCAGCTACTCTGTTCCATTCAACTGCGGTGCAAACACCGCACTTTAATCAGTCACTCACTAGGCGTTTGTATAGTTGTCACGTGTTGTGTTGATTTAAAAAAAATCTCGTGATAAAAATATGCCGTCGTGTGTACTTAGATATTGCACAAATAATTCAAGAAATGTCAGTAAAAACCAAAGAATTACTTTTCATCGGTTAATAAGATACTTAATCAATAAAAAATTATTATATATTGATAATAAAGCAAATTATTCCTAAGACGCCATCTCCATCCGTGGAATATAGATTATGAGACTAATTTGTTCAGATGCGACATTTCTGTGGGTACTTAAGTATAGGACGAATATATTATTATACACATTTTTTTGTAGATACATATTTAAGTTATCGTAATAAGGCTTAATTTTTTATATATAAATCTGCCCATTATTCTTTTATTCTATTTTTAGGTTTCCACATCAAATTCAAATTGAAACAAATTCGTCCATTTTTAACTCTCACGTGCCCAGTATTTATAAACGACTCTTATTCTAATTTAAATAAATATAATTTAAATTTAAATGTTATATTAACAAGTTTTATTAAACATGTATTTAGTGTTTTTTTTGACATAGATACTGGTTGCGCGGAAAACCATTCGTATTTATTTTATATTTGACGGTAGATGCCAAGTCGGTTATCCGTTTCCAAAAACGATATCATTCATACCCTCCTATCGACACATCGGGGTGGTGGGGTGGGAGGGGAAAGAAGATGATTCTAGAACATCACGTAATCATCGGAACCGAGGATATATAAGGCACGCGCGACCGACGCGCAGCCTCTTCCCGCCGCGCTCGTCGTTGAAACCACACCGCCTAGGATAATAGTGTCCTAAAGAGCTGCTCTTCCCGCCGCGCTCGTTGTTGAAACCACACCACTAGTAGAACCGCTTTAGCCTGGAAGCAATCGAGCTCCAGGAAACCCGCCTCACCTCGTGTGAGATATAGTCGCGCACCGCCTCTCTCCGGAGTGTTCCAGAAGTCGCAGCTATAGTGCTCGACCGAAAAGAAGAAACCCCGGTGAGTCAATATTCCTAAATATATCCTGCTTGATATAACTGTGTTTTAACCCGCTCCAATTTTGTTTTCTCCTAATCAAGCAGGATTCCTTTCATCGATTTGGCAAATAATAGTTCGTTTTTAGGGAAGAGCGCGTGCATTGTACCGCATGCTATAGTCGTCGTTATATAAGCGTAGAAGCATTTTGTAGATACAGTCCACTTAGATTAATATCTCGCGTAATAGGTTTAAGGTTCGACCGGGGAACTAGACTTCGGCAGCCTTAGACACATGGCTCCACCAGATACCTTTTAAAATATTGAGATAAAAATCATTAAAATGTAATTGTGATATAATATTATGTAATACTATATTAAATAAGCAAATATAATATACAAAATAAACCACAAGATTTAAAAATTGTTTTCGATATAATTTACTCTACTCTCTACTCTACTATTACCTACTGTCATTCTACCTACGTTTCTTCTATGATAAAAAACCAACCGCGTGAACACAGAGTAGCGCACATTTTTTGTTTGAAATAGCTGTTCTAGTACGTAAGTACATATTACTTCAATGACGCAAGATGATTTTTTCAGACTTCGATAGACCAGCTAGATTTGATTAAACAAAGTGAATTATTTTATTGATAGCCATCAATAAATCTTGTGCCCTTGTTCTATAACATCATTTTAGTCTGACAAAGTAAAAAGACACAGCTTTAAAACAGTTTAGATTTCCTTTCTCGTTTTCAGTAGATACTGGATCTTTTTGATGCTAATCTATGTCCATGAAGAGATAAAATTTTTTCAATCATCCATTTCATTAACGTTAGTAAGGCAGTTGGTGCATATATTTACTTTAAAAGGACTACTAGAATTTATCAATAATTTTTTCTTACAATATTTCTAAAATAAGATAAAACTCGTAAATATAGCTTTCTGTATGTGTTGGGTAACTTTCTGACATCTATACAAACATTTTTAAAACAAATATCCTCTTAATAGTGTCGTGTGATGGCTCCCTGCAGAGGAAACACGGTATTGAACATCTTTCCGCCGCTCGTGTCATCTGTGTCGTCGTCAGAAGTTAGCCTCGGAGGCTTAAGCAGTATCCTCGTAATAACAGCTCAAAATGATAAAATAATTCTGGTTGCTAAAGCGCCTGCCAAGCGGGACGACTATGGTAAGTCAAGGCTGTCAATGAGTCCGATTAAGTTAATTTGCTTAAAATTGAAATAAAAAAATAATTTGTTATTTTTCCTTTTTTTTCTGACAACTTTTGCTTTCCTTTGTCAAAAGTCTAGACGTTGTCAGCTTTCCCGGTAACAGCAAACGCGATGAATGACGGTACGTTCTTAGACTGTGACTATGTTCAGCCGTGGACTACAATAGAAAATCAGCCGTTGTTATATAAATTCAGGAAAGAAAATGGTGACTATACAGTAGTACAATACATAATATTAATAATCCATATAATAATTAAATTAGGTTTCGATATTACACTTCACACAAGAAACTCAAGTACTTAGGTATATTTATTAACGACCAAATTCTAGACTAATTGATCAGTTAATTTGGAACGTGGAAATGAGTAGGTGATCTTGTTGATAATTTGGTGCATGAATAAATGTACCGAGTACTACTGTTTTCTACCACTTAATGCAATGACAGGTAAATTTTGTTATTCTTACAAACCGTGGCGTAGCAAGGGTTGCTGTCGGCCTCTAAACATAAATGCCGCTCCCCCTCCCATGTTCGCAAGTATCTTGAAAATATCAATTCGGTAATATTGTTCTGTATTATATGTACAGTTTATGTATATTATTTGAAAATGAACAAAAATAATATTTTGTGGGTTTTTTATACTTTTCAACTACAACTAAAATACGTGAGATTAATATGGTCACCTTATGCTTTGCTGCGCTGTTAAACCAAAACTATGAGGAGGACAGAGACAAAAACACAAAGTTGTATACTATATACCAATATATTAAGAAAAAAAAAGCAAAAAGGCTTTGGCAATAATTAGGGAATCTTCGAAAAATCTACTTAAAAATACTAACTACACTACATACGTAATACTAAAATTGACTAAAATATTTACTGTAATGTCAACACACACAAAATATTTAATATAATGACACAAGCTAGTAGTACCAGTTAGTCGACTCCACCAAGTCGGTAATTTATTATTAGGGTGATGTTCCCGCTTTTACAAGACAATCCCAGTAAATATACAAAATGTGATTTGCACAAATTTTAATAACTTTACTAAACTAAGTTTGTACAAAAAGGGTTATTATAATATTAAGGAATTTATGGAAGATAATAACCCCTGGGTAGGGTGATTGCTACCAAGCTATTTCTAATTCGTTTTGTGTTATTAATTGTAACATACATAATTGTAAGCTGTTATTTTTTTAAATAGTCCTGCTGGGTTTCTTAGTGGTTCTTCTCAAGACAGAGGTTTTTCTCCAGAACAGTGGTAAGTTAAAAAAAATGGCTATCAATAAGTGTTATTTGTAATCTAAATTAAATAAAAAAGTTTCTGTTTCGTTGAGCTGCTATTTTACGCTGGTATTCTGTGACAGCGTGGTCCTTCCCCAGTTGAGTCGATTCGTTCGTGCTACCGTAATATAGCTGCAACATGACTCTGTCACGTAAAATTTTTATTTAGGATTGTTTAACAAAATTAAAGGTTCAATTTTTATCAAATCAAGCGAAGTTCTAAAGCCACACCTTGAGAAGTGCCACCCAGAAGCTATCATGAAAACTGACGCCCAGTTTATCTAATACACGAAACAGTTCAATACGTTTAATAACAACACTAAATGGACAAAGTAGTAAATGGAGTTTGCTTGCAACGTCCCTACTGTAAATTCTAAAAAGCAATCAAATTCTAACGGTGGCGCTTTAGAAGCAATCCTATAAATGAAATTCTGCCACGAAAGCAGCGCACGCCTTTGAAACGACACAATAACCGAGCAGCCGTCGAGTGTCGTGTTCCGTTTAGATACTTTACGTCGCGTGCATGCTCGACCACTTGAAGCAGGTAAACAAAACAGGCGTCTGAGGTTAGAATTTAATTTACTATAACTAAGAAGGCTTTTTTAAGCCTTTGATAAACTAGTAGTTACCTTAACATTAAATTAATAGTTCGAGTAAAAATACTTCAATTATTAGTAGAATAAAATCGAAAGGTGTTATTGAACATATTTTGAAACTAAAGTCGAGATGGGCAGATCACATTTAGAGAGTAGAAGCGGACCCAGACTGTAACAAATTGGTTTCCGAGAGACATTTAAAGTTATAAAGGCATACCTCTTAAAATATGGAACGACGATATAACAGCTGGTTCTGGAAAACTACGGTGCAGTTTTTCTAAACAAAGAGACGAACCGAATAAATTGGTGGTGGCTTTAACCGCTACAAGCGGACCTTACACAAATGATATCTAGTACATTTTATAAAATAGCATATAGTGTATTATAAATATTTATCATATATTTTTATTTATAGTCTAATGCCCCATTTACATTCAGCCCTGTTGGGCAGGGAAGTGAGCAGGCAGTGGGCAGGGCAGCATGTAAACAGACTACTCGAGCTGACACTGCCGCTGCCGCTACCACTGCCCGACGATCCCTCAAATGTCTATTTTTCGTGCGGAATTCAAAGGACGGGCAGCGCGAGCGGCAGTGCTCACTTCGCGCCAAGCGCCTGGATGAACGGATGTGCGTGCCGTCTTGTTATTAAATATTAAGTACGATCTACCAAAATGCCTTTCGAGTGGAATAATGAAAATACAATAAAGTTTTTAGAACTGCTGAAATCAGAAAAAACTATATGGGATTTCAACGATAAAAACCACAATTCTCATCTTCTACGAATACGCATTTTCTTTTTGAGATAAAATAGTACCTATGTACATAATTCATTATAAATTCGTCAAATTTATTATATTAATATAAAATTAAGTTTAAGGAATTAATGAACATTGACATTTTATTTCTGAAAAGATTAGTAACTCATATTAATTATTTATTTATTAAAATGTAAAATAAGTTAAATGTTAATATTTGCATAATAGCCTGAGATTTTTAAATTATAATTTTATTGTAATTAAAATTATGAATTAATTTATACTGTAGTGTAATTATTAAAATAATTATAGCTTAACTAATCTCATATAATATTTAATATTATTTATGTAACAGTAATGTAATAATTCAATTCATAATTTATGAACAATTTACTGTATAAGAATTCAAATAGAGAGGATCTGTATAAGTATTTAATTGTACATAATATTTCAAAAAGAATGTTTGTATCCAACTCTTAAGCAATGCAATAATTTTAAAATGTAACATTGGGCTTGTGTAATTAGCTGTATTTCATATCATTTTTGCATGCCAATTATGGCAAAACATGTCAGTTCTACGTCATTGATCATCTTATGTACCATGTTTTTAATTTAAGCAAACAAATTTTCTATCTATCTTCTTTTGAACTTGATATTATTATTTATTATTTTTAAATTATTAACATAATTTTGTATTGCAAGAGGACACAGCGCGTACGCTGTAATTATTTCGACGTCTGCCATAGTCGAAAGCTGAGAGTGATGTGAGTGGTAGGGCAGAGTGTAAATACACCTTCCCCGCGATCCTGCTACGGCAGTAATTAGCGAAGTATTGCCGGCAGCGCGAGGAGCAGTGGCAGGGGCTGAATGTAAATGAGGCTTAAGAGACAGTGAGCGGTAATTTTACGGTATTTCTATAAGCTGCACAATATTTTCAGTTAGTCCCCTATAACTGAGGTACATGAAATGAGAACTCTTAGGTTTGACCGGCGGTTTCTATAGAGAGGTGTAAAAGGTGTAAAAAAAATGTCAGAAAAAACGTGAAAGTATTAACTAACATAACCTAACCCATTCATGCTGTATCTCTAATACGCTTTAGCTTAGCTCTACCACGTATTATAAATGATTTTTCGATATTTCTTTTCATAGAATTATGGTCACAAACGAACTCATAGTCCACCTAACTGTAAGTGGATGTTATGGCTCACAGACACCTACCTACGTCTATTCTCGATTAAAATCGAAATCTGGATACAGTTTTTTGCACTCACCATACGTATTATAACAGCTGCTATTTTATGTTAGTATTCTGTGAGAGCGTGGACCTTCCTCGGTCGAACCGCCCCATTCGTGTTGCAAACATAATTTAGCTGCAGCCATCTTAACTAAAATATAAAGTATCAAATTCGGTAGCAAATAACAAATATTGTGAAGTGTGGCGCCCCTGCTAAGAAACTTCTTTCGTGACGAAGACTCTTCTTTATACCCGAGACTATCAATAAACAACATTTATTAATAAAATCGTTAATGTATGCGTAATGTACGATAGTATCGTGAAAAAAGCAAGTAGTCCAGTCGACATTTTCTGCAAATTAACCATACATTAACAAAGTGCATACGAATTTTAAAACTTTGTGAATTCAGCGCTATAATTCTTCGAAACACTTTGTCTTGTTCTTTTTTCAGTTTTAGAAGTTGTATTTTATTTTTTATTAAAAATTTAAAAAAAAATTGACAGGTAATTTTGAAATCGTGGTTGATTCGTTGTTTGAAATAGTACCACAGGACAATAGACTTACCATTAGGTGGACTGTAAGTTCGATTATCACAATATTATTTATAAAAAATAAAAAAAAACAATCGTTGCACCTTCGAAAATCGTTACAAAAACTTCTCAAATGCGTAGTGAATCCACTGCCCGATAACAAGCAATGGATGACAACAGCGACATAATAAAAAGCTACGGTAACCAATCCGCCTGCTAGGCGTGGCAACTATGGTAAATATCTGCTGATAAGGCACACATGAGGTCTGTGTGCAGCAGTGGATGTTTAAGGGGATGTAATGTATGACAATTAGTAAACAACCACCTTTTAAAATAAACAAAGGACTCTTACTAAAAATTTAGCTTTCATATTTTTAATTCCCAGAATTATTTTTTCAAGGTACCGGAAAAATAATTTAATAATTGTATTTCCATAAACAGTACAATTAATTCAAATAATGTCTTAATTTAAAGGTCATCAATGACAGGTACCCGAACTAGGATAAACCTGTAACTCAGGTCAAAATAACGTTTAACGTTAAAAATTCGTTGCTGCAGTAAAATATAATAAGATCTTTTTTGTTTTAAATTTATTTTGATTGTTCTGTATTTTGGTGTGGCCTGGAATAAATTTATTTTCTTTCTTCCTTGCGATTTTTATTTAAAAAATGCATTCAACTGGATAACAAATAATATCCTAATATCGATTTCAAACAAGAATATTGTCTTCTAAAAACGTAACTGGGTCGGTGACACCATCAACTCGTATTTCCAGCACACAGGATTCACACTCCAGTAAACGTCTTGCAGGGAAACTCCATGACTTTATGAACCGAAACACTTTCTAAATCTACAACATTGTTAGAGTAAGTAATTTTTTTATAAATGCATTGTTTGTTCCGTTCAGAATATTATTACAACAAGAGGATTAATAGTCCACGTAAAAAATACTTAATGTGCTCGATTCAAGATTTAACAGCTTACGGTAATCACTTGTGCCTTGTTGGTCTAGTGGTCGTTGACGCGGCTGCTGATCACGAAGTCCCGGGTCTGAATCCAGGACCAGGCCAAAAAAGAAGACTAGCCTACTGCGCTGGACAGGATTATAGCACAGAGTAAGGATCTTTAGTAATGGAGCCCAAATGTATGCGCAAGCACAGGTGCACTATCATAGTCCAATGGGACGGTAATTTGGAATGACCGGAGAGAGATCGGGCGCAGGACTAACGATTTAACGTATTTTCAGAATCTCTGGACAGAAAAATCCAATAACTGATTTTGACCCGGCCACGGATTCGAACCCGGGACCAAATGATCAGCAATCGCGTTTGCAACTGTCAGCCCAACCAGGCCGTCATGAAAATATAACAATAAAATATATTTCTATCTCTATTCTCTAATAGGTATTATACATAGTAAAATATAACGTTATTAAAACTATTTCATTACGTCTACAAAAATTATATTGCTGATGAAACCAGCCAGGCAGATGCAATGTGTCGCAGTGACGTGGCATCTGCTGCGAGTTACAGTCAGTTTAATATTTATTATGGACGCGTACTTACCCAGAACCCTACAGGTAAGTGTATTTTGCTTGTATGGCAATACTAGCAGGTGACCTTATTTTTACTATTCCCTTTTACCCGTTCATACATTAATATCTGACCGACTGAAGCTCATAAATAAACTGGGTTATTCCGGTTTTCTTTTATATCCCACTTGCCAGTTTTTTTTGTTCGATAAGTAATATAATGATTAAATATACACCATAGTTCATAAAAGTCATCAAAACCTTTACATAGAAGTACCTACATAAATGTAACAAAAAAGCACAGAGCAACTGATGTTAAGTGGGTACTGTGGCCCAAAAACATTTACATCTATCCTCTATTAAGAATCAAAAGACGGGGTATTATGTGTCGTTACCCCTAAGTTACTGTTAACTTTGCAGTCTATTAGAGTCCACTGCTGAACATAGGCCTCTATATATATTTGCAACAGCTGCCACGCTTTGCAAGAGGGTTGCCGCAGTTTTTTTTTATTTTTAATCGTTATTAGCACGACACTGCTGCCCATCCCCAGACATGTTTCCCTCTGTCGCCTCTTACGAAACCCACGGGATAATATGGGTAGTGGATATTCTTTTACCGTCACTACAAGGTCACCCCTGAGTTAAAGTTAAAGTTACAGCCTATATACGTCCCATTCCTGGGCACAGGCTTCCACTCATTTCTGAGAGTGTTTTAGGGCAAGGAATTGTCCGCCGCGCTGCCCCAATGCATGTTGGCGAATTTTACAAGTCTTCGAAATATTTTTTTTCTTATTTCTCAGATATGCAGGTTTCCTAGCGATGTTTTCCTTCACCGCTTAGCACGTGATAAATCAGCACTTAAAATTGCTATTAACAATTTCATTGGTGCCGGCGGGGATCGAACCCGGTTTGCTCGCGCACTGAGAAATTTACAGCGAGCGCTAACCATCTGAGCTACCACGGCTCTCCTGAGTACTCAGATGAAATACCTTGATAGGTACCAGTAAAACAAGTCTCAGTGTCCGTGCGCTCACTACTTATACGAAACACAGCAGAATTATGCTGCTATTATACGCTAGTATTCTGTAAGAGCGTGGTCCTTCTCCGGTCAAACTAGCTCATGCACGCTGCTATTGCAGCCCTACAAAACTTTTTAACTTACTGACTTAGCTTAACAAAAGTCAAATGGAACAGATGCTGGCAAATTATTTCACTCCTTTGACATATGCATTATGAACGACGGATCGAACCGTTTAGTTTGAATACATGGTATGTCGACAATAAGGAGGTGAAGATACGCCGTGGGTCTAATGATTCGACGATGAAATGGGGATGGAGGAATTAAGTCATGCAATTCTTGCGCATACTCTCTGCAATGTATCCCGAAAAAATCGAAAGGCTGGCTTCTTTGCGCATATGCTCGGGACTGGTAAGATTGATTCATGATCGATTAAGTGGATTTTTTACTATTTTAAGTGAGCGCTTAAATACAATTCAACTTATATGAAGCCCAACATGGCGAATTATCAAAAGAGGCGATTTATTAAAAGTCGATTCACTGTTGCTTTGAAAATACCCACATTTTAATCGGATGGAAAGACAGGTGTTGGAAAACTATTCCACTCCTTTGTTGTACGCATGATGAACGATGTAGCAAGCTCTTTGGTTAGAATCCATTGTGAGTCAACAACGAAAGAGTAAAGACTGATCACACATCTGGTTGTCCAATAATCCTAGCTTCCTTGCAGCTGCTTGGGCTTTCAACTCAGTGAACAACCCGAAGTTCAGGTTTGAGGATATCTCAACCCATAACAACTGAAGGCGGTCTGTGTATTCCAGTGATACACTTCGGAAAGAAGGAGCCAAGGTAAGCTCGCTCCTTTTTGCAGTGAAGAGACAAACTTGTGTTTTGGAGGCGTTTAATTTCACAAAATTGGCTTTTCCCCATTAGGAGACTGCTTGTAATGTGAGATTGATCATTCATACGCTCAACCATAGCTTCTCTTTCGGACTGAATTCGATCTAACTGATTCTAACACCTCTAAGAAGCACCGGCATTAGTCGCCACAGGACCGGATGAACAGTTTTCGACAACGACCCATAGTGACGAGAAAGACTCACTCAGAAAGATTTTTGCCCCTTAAATCAGACCAAGAGTTACGCTGGAAACTAACCCAAAAGGCTAGCTTGCCAAACATTGTCTAAGGCCTTCGATACATCAGGGAAACAGCAAGTGCTTCCCTACCGTTCTCGGGTGCCTCACCCCATACGTGCGCTAGCTGACTGAGATCACTCTGTTCTAGGTATACCATGAGGTGGGCGTTCTAGACTGCGGGATAGCCTATTTACGCTGGTACCAAAGGGCTCTTCCCTGTAATACACAGCCATGCGTGTCTACTTTTTTTAATAGATTAGGGTTGACAAAGGAGCACACAGTCTACCGGATAGTATATGGATGCTGTAGCTATCTACATTTATACTCGATTAAGAATTAGAATGCGGATGCATTGTCCTTTGTGAGGTCTAAAATGAAATGCCTCGTTTCCAATTAAAAGTTACTCCAGTTCCCTACACTCAGCATAGGAAACACAGCAGCATTGAGCTGCTATTTTACGCTGGTTTTCTGCGAGAGCGTGATCCTACCACGTTCGAGCCAAGACATTTGTGCTAAAACCATAGTATAGCTCCATGTGCCATGTTTACTTTGTTTGTTGAAGTTAAGGAACGTCCACCGTACACCGAATTTGCAAACACAATTCAACGTGACCAACTACTTCGACTGGATTGTCAAATTGAAATTTGCCAATACAAATAATTTATAGCAAAGTAAAATTTGTGTAATAAAGTAGTGCCAATAAACTAATGTATCTATTCTCTATTCACAGTCTATAGAGGACCACTGCTGAACATCAGCATTCGCCATACCTAGCTGTCGCGCTTGGCAGGCGAGTTGGCTACTACAGTTTTTTTTATAATTCTAGTTATTCTGCCGCCCATTAACTGTTTTATTTTCCCTCTGTCACTCCTTACAACAGACAGGAGACGGTAAGGGGTAGTGAATATTCTAACACCGCCACTTCACGATATGTTTGTGAGAGGGTTTAGAGCAAACTGATTTAGTGCGAACTGATTTTAAAAAAAAACTTGCGGGAATAAGGAGAAGCGGGAACCGTGTTTTGTTGCATTTTTATCGAATCAGGTTGACAAATGAGCACGTAATGATAAGTGGACGCTGTGGCCTATAGATATCTACATTTAACCTCGATTAAGAGTCAAAATGCAGATGCATTGTCACCCTTGAGGACTAAGATGGAACGCCTCAATTACAGTAAAACACAACAAGACCAAGGCGACCCCTGCCACGCTATCCGTGAATTTCTGCAATATCAGGGGACTTCACTCTAACCTAAACGCCTTTCACTACCATATCGAGATTGCGAGGCCAGCTCTGCTCTTTCTGACCGAGACGCAGGCGGCCTCTCCGGCTGATGTCTCGTATGTCTCCTACCCGGGGTACAACCTGGAACACTCCTTTGTGCTTCGGGCAGGAGTTTGCGTTTACGTCAGAGAAGACATCTGTTGTCGACGCCTCAGCAGTCTTGAAGGTTCGGACCTGTCCATCCTTTGAATGCGCGTAGACAGCGACGACCATCGGCGCGTCTACGGGTGCCTCTATAGGTCCCATAGCGGTAATGCCGAAACAGACCGACTCTTCGACCACGTCCAAATGGCTACAGATTCGCTGCTACAGCAGATCCCCTCCGCAAAGATCGTGATCCTCGGCGACTTTACCGCCCATCACGCCGAATGGTTTGGTTCACGCTTAACCGATCATGCGGGGAGATCTGTTCATGATATTGTCTTGGCATATGGTCTGACACAATTGGTTACTTCGCCTACGTAGATTCCAGATGTGGAGGATCATGCACCTTACCTGTTGGACCTTCTGCTGACCTCTCACCAGGACGGATATCAAATTTCTGTAGACGCCCCTTTAGGCTCCTCGGACCATTGTCTTGTCCGGAGTGTGGTGCCACTCACGCTGAAATTGCAGTTGCATTCTGCAGGCTGCCGCCGTGTTTGGCACTATAAGTCAGCCGATTGGGATGGGATGCGGTCTTTCTACGCATCCTACCTGTTGCGACAACACCGACTAATAATCAGCGATATAACACCAGGCGCCGAGGGTGCCCAACGGCAATCGTCTTTTAGAAAGGTCTTACCATTGTACTAGCAAAGATATTAGCAAGTCATTATATCATTTTTTACCAATTACCGTATTTTATTTTGTTACGTCCATTTGTAAACAAAATTGGTCCTTCGAGCCGTAGGTTACAAGACTCTGCAGTAAGGTATTACAGTCACGTACATGTAATTTCAATCATTCTTACTTCTGAACAGACTCGAGCATCGACCTAGATTGGCTAAAAATGTCTTCCAGCAGTCTAAAAACATTTGTTCGTTACAGAGTGGGGGGAAATTCAAGACAGTACTGCTGGTAATATGTGGAGTTACGTACCGTCGAAGGAGAACCCTGCAGACCTGGTTTCTCGTGGGGTAAAAGCTGAATTCCTCATACATTCCGACATATGGTGGTCTGGGCCAAACTTTTTAGACAAAACCGAAATACCATTTCCAATACGTCCACACTCAAATATAAAATCAATTCCAGAAACATCATTAAATTTAATAACAATACACAATGCAAATAAAAATACAAATATACTTTCTCAATTAATGCACAAAATCTCAAATTATTAAAGGTTAATTAGAATAGTTGTTTATATAAATAGATTCATCCACAATTGTAAGAATCATAATAAAAAATATTCTGATGTATTATCTTTATTAGAACTTCAAAATTCGGAAAATTGCATACTCTACATAGCATAACAAGAGATGTTCCCTGAACATACATAACATAACATAAACACTCACGCCTGTTACCCAGAGGGGTAGGCAGAGACTACAGACTTCCATTTGGCACGATCCTGACACACCTCTCTCGCCTCCTTCACATCCATACATCTACGCATGCATGCTCGTCGGTTAAGGGTACTCCTAATTTGGCCCGTTTTCAATAAATCGCCAATTTGGTCGATAAATTTTCGCCTAGGACGTCCCTTTCCGACTCTGCCATTCACTTCTGCACCATAAATTTTCTTTGTCACTCTTTCCTCATTCATTCTTTCCACATGACCAAACCACTGAAGCATTCCTTTCTTAATCCTGGTCACAACATCATCTTGCAAACCACACTCTTCTCTTATTACACAATTTCTTACCCTGTCATTCAGATTCAGCCCTAACATACTCCTTAACGACCGCATTTCTACTGCGTTTATTCTACTCTCGTGCTTCTTCTGCCACACCCAACTTTCACTACCATACGTAGTACGTAGGACACACACACACAGAACAAGAGTGACTGATATCGCCTATTGAATTAGTTAGCTGAAGTGGCAACTGACCGGCCATATAGCTCGAAGAACCGAATACCGATGGGGAAGAAAGGTTATCGAGTGGCAGCTTCGTACTGGCAAGTGAAGTGTATGACGTTCCCCCACTAGATGGAGTCAAAACCTGGTAAGACAAGGTAAGGTATAGGTAGGGTATAGAATTTTTATCGATATAATTTGGTACACTGTCTTATCCCTAATATTAGTTCCGTGGACGTGCACTTCTGATGTCAGCGCCAAAATGGCGGAAATCAAATCGCTTCATTATGTCACAGTGTATAGCCAGTCCAGCGTACTTGTATATATAGATGTCAGTGCGCTTTACTCATAAACTTTTTCATTCTTTTCACTATACATTAGTAGTTACTATTGTTTTGCATTACTACATAGGGACATGGAATTAAGATTTAAATCATGTAGGTAAATTAATGATACTATTTTAAAAAGTAATCTCACTTAAGTAACTTTATATTCATTCATTTTATTTCAGTCAATAGATCGCTAATATTGTTTTAAATCGCGATATGCATTGGTTATTTTAGAACATACAAGTATTATGAGTACTGTTTGATGGATGGCAATTTTTCCGCTGTAACGCTGCTCCAGTGTGGAGTAAAATGTCCCTCAGAAACAAGCGTACCATTTATAAGGTCTGTATACGACCAGTCATGTCCTACGCTGGATCCATTTTTGCCCACGCCGACCCTAAAATTATTAAGGGGCCGTCCATTACTCATGTGATGTTTTTTTAGTCTTTTTAAACACAACCCCTCCCTCTTGGTGATACGTGGTGAGGTTTAAGACTAACCCCCCCCCCCAACCAAAGTCACGTGCATTTTTAGTACCTATAAAGTATAATCTCGTTTCATTCTGAAATTATGGACCAAGATAAAAATGTCTAGACAGAAAGGTTGCAGGTTGTTTTTGAGTGGCATAAAAATAATATTAAAGAAATGGTGTAATCATGCGAACAACATATATTGTACTAGTACATGAACATATTTAATCTGCATTGTCCTAGGACCACGGATTAGCAAGACTTTCTTCAATACTAACAACTGGATAAGCATCTTGCAAGTCAGTTGTTGGCACTGTGCTTTGTTGAAGAGCGTCGGTTTCAGCCACTCGGCGTCTTCATTTTCGCACACTACACTGAGAATCTCTCTTGATCTACCGATCGATCGTCGCGTGAGGATGCGTGAAGGACGAACATTGTCATCTCTAGACTTTTATTGCTCAGATTAGGTTCATGCTTACGACATGAAATTACATGTACAGGCGAGTCAAGGTCGCATTACCCACACTACACGACGCTTTTCGGTTTAGAAATCGCGAGTTTGACGAAAAAATAAATACACGTGATAATCTGACTACACCCCCCCCCCCCCCCTTGTGATATTTCGTGATTTTTGTCAAACCCCTCCCCCCACCTTTCGAGTCTCACGTGATTAATGGACGGCCCCTAATGAACTCCAAATAGTTCAAAACCTTTTCTGTCATCGAGCTGCGAACGCACCTTGGTACGTCCGTAATGTTGACCATCATCGGGACCTAGAGCTCCCCACAATTTAACAATTTCTCAAAAAACTCTCTGAGAACTTCTTCGAAGCCTCAGAGTCGCACTCAAACCATTTAATTCGTGAGGCAGCTACTTATGCAGCCCCACCCCCTCTCGCTATCGAGTCCGCAAGCCGAGAAACTCTCACTCTGACCCGCCTAATAAACTATCAAACTCCAACGAACTGAACTGCCTCCTGGCGGCTCAGGCCAACTCTAATTAAATTAAATTATTATTCACAATTAATTTGCCTTCGTGGGCACTACCTCAGCGGCTCGTAGCCGCCTGCGCCCTCTTTTCCCAAAAGAGGGTCGCTCACGATAAGGCACAATAAAGCTTAATCAGCCAGTTGCCTGTCCCTTAAAGACGGTTTTTTAGAGGGTATCACTTAGGTTCCCCGGTAGGATGTGAGTCCCTCATAACCACAATAGACCGGCTATCGTGGTATGCGTAATGCATTTTCCACCTCCCTACGTATAGGGTAGCCCTTTATTTGCTTCGGACGCAAAAAAAATTAATGGATGGCAATTTTTCCGCTGTAACGCTGCTCCAGTGTGGAGTTGGAAACTTTTTTGACGTCGATGTTCGGATTACAATTCGACTCGTGATTTAATCACTTATAAGCATTAGCGTTTTCAGTTTTTGGTAGGCATGTAAAATATTAGTAATCTTATTAATTTTAACATTACTAGTATTCATTTTAAACACTCCTGGTAAGCTTGAAACGCTTGTATTAGGACTTAGGAGTGGTTCGTACGTACGCCACTCGATTCCTTTTTTTACAAAGTGATTCCATGTATCACTTTTATTTGACATTTTAGGCTAAAAACAACAACTTTAACTAAAGTGCGAACTGCTACGTACATTTCTCGATAAATCTGTTTCGATCTAATAACTCACTATTTATCAAATTGAAATGAATGCTACACGAACACGATACTGGTTATTTCCTTACTATATACTTCAACATATAATATTTATTTACAGTATCTAGGTATTTAAAAAGTACTCTGTCTGTACTTACAGCTCACAGTATCTATGTTTTTGATAATAAATAAAGTAAATTCACAAGTTCACAGTTCAAACAGGTTCACAGCTATAATATTATATCGTAGTATATATATTATGTAGTCTTCAGGTAAAATTAGACTTAGAATTTTAGAAATGAAAATGAAATGACAACTTTTCGATATTGTTGGATGCGTTCATAAATATTTATTTTATTCAAATATATATTGCGTTCAAATTATCAACCAAGTACGACCGGTTGTTTTTGTGTCCGCCAACAGCAAAAAATTAAAAAACTGCGGTATCTTACCCCAGCCAGTTTGGGAATTTTATCGCAAGTTCTTGAATCCGTTGGATCAGTCCGATTCAAGAGGTTTGGAATCGATTCAGAGAATCGATGCAGTGCTCTGAATCGATCTAAAAATCGATTATTTTACTTCACAGAATCGATTTTTCGATGAATCGATTTTAGATCGACATGCCTAGTTTTTAGCTGCAATGGTTACATAACCAATATATAGATTTCATATCGTTATTGAAAACCGTTTTCAGATATCGACATGACATATCGCATTCAGTAGTAAAGCTACTGAATGCGCAAACGACAACCGAAACAGAACCGCAAACTGTAGAACCAGTGCAATATTTATTTATTTATACGGTCGAAACTTTTTACGGGAGGCCTTTGAAATTCCGATTTATGATCGGTAACCTTTTTGTGTGACGAAAAGTGGTGGAGGTAAAATACTACGTACGTCTACTAAGTCATTCGGTCGATCATTTCTTAGATAATGATCGTTCAAATCGCGAACGCAGGCCATTACATATTATAAAGTATATATTAATATAATAACAATTACAAGACTACAACGGTCTTTCGTTCAAATACTAATCTTATACATATTAATTTTATTTAAGACAGTTACCAAGGTACACTTATTTCTTTTAGAAAGAGTGACACATTTCAGTAATAGCGCTATCTACTATATTCTATAGGTTGTTACAATCAATATGCTTCAGTATTGCCGACCTATTCGAGCTGAAGCTGCTCTAATTCTAATACTGGCAAATTTTTATAAACGGTAGTATAATCTTTTTTATAGAAAAAAGATTTCCTGATTTCAATACTAGACTAAAGTGGTTTCTCAATTTCATGCTGATTAATAATGTTACGCGCTCAAGTCGACGATACACTAGCGCCATCTAGTGTCAGGAACAATAGTGAGGGGAGAATTGAGAAGATGACATCACAAATCACTCAACCGACGGCGCCATCCGAAGAACTAAATTTCTAGAAAATCTACACTCGCACACGTCCCTTTGCGCGCATTTATTTGAATATTCCGGATGCTTCATTGCTAATTTAAATAAATAGGCGCTGCAAGATGCGATGGAGGCAGTATTGAAGTGGCGAAACAAGCGAAGCTTCGGAGCGGAATAAAGTGAATTAGTGTGTTTAATTATTAGTGTTTTAAGTTTTAATTTGTGTAAAGTAAATTAAAGTGTTAATTTAGGTAATTTTATCGGCAATTTTTATTGTCACGAACCTCAAGCTCGTAACAATTGGTGTCAGAAGTGGGATAAAATCATGCCGATTTTACCTAAGGAGGAAACGGAGGGTGTCCGTACCCGAAGTCAACGCCAGCAGGAGACGGACCAACGAAGATTTGGTGATGCAACGCCGCAGACGTCGGAGGGCCGGCCACCGGCTGCAGGCCCGTCGGTAGCTCCTACATCTGCAGCACCTGACTTAGGTGCTCCGATGGTGATGCTGCAGGAGCAGGCTCGCCGACAGGAGGAGCAGGCTCGCCAACAGGAGGAGCAGGCCCGTCAGTTGAAAGAGCAGCTGCAGAGCGGATAGGATGAACAGGCCCGCCGACAAGAGGAACAGGCCCGCCGACAGGAGGAACTGGCCCGTCGGTTGGAAGATCAGCAGGCGGAACAGGCTCGTCGGTCGGAAGAGCAGATGCTCCTTATGAAGGACCTTCATGCTACCTTTGGGAAAGAGATAAGGGAGGTGAAGGATAGGGTTGCCTCACGCTCAAGCGTACGACCTCAAGCTCGTAACAATAAGATAAACTCGTGCCGCAGGAGGCCCGTGAATAATGTTTACACACTACGTAAACGAGGGCTAAAATTTAATTTAGTGTCTGAGTTGGGACTCCGGACGCTTCCATTAATATTTATTAGCCTAAATTCTCAATCCGTGTACCTATTTTCAGGTGAACATTTTTCATAGATCTTTTTCTCTATTCACGTATTTTACACGAAATATTTTTGTACTATTAATGGGAATTTCATAGTGTTGTAATCTTGTTGAATTAAAAAATTCTTACGTATTCAAGTGTAGTCAGAGTCCAGTTTGTTATGGCCCGCAATGTCCACGCTTGCGTCTACTGGATGACATTTAGACAAGGCAAGACATATACATTTTTTTTCACCGCGGGTTCGATTCCGCATTGAACAAGTATTAATATGATTTAAAAATAAGTGTATGATGTAAAATAATAATTGTGGGGTCTGGTTGAGGCTTAGCGCTCGCTGTTTCACATTACGCGAGTAACCCGGGTTCGATCCCCGCCGACACCAATGAAATTTCAAATTGCAATTTTAAGTACAGACTTACCACGTGTTCAGGGCTAAAGTAAAACATCCTAAGAAAACCTGCATATCTGAGAAATAAATAAATAAACCGAAGACATGTAAAATCCGCCAATGCGTATTGGGGCAGCGTGCTGGACACTTCCTTGCCGTAAAACCCTGAGAGGCCTGTGCACAGCGGTGGGACGTATAAAGGCTGCTATATAATAAATTTATTTTTATTTTACTTTACATATATTTAACATTATTGTGAATTTCGTACAACAAAAGACCTAAAAAAGAACCATTAAAATTATGTAGTGAACAGATTGTCTAAGTTTCTTTGCTTACAAAGACATTTCAATAGGTAGTAGTAGTAAAAAAAAAAAAAAAAAGAAAAAAAAAAAAAAATATATATATATATATATATATATATATATATATATATATATATATATATAAATCACTTTGTTTGCTTATTACTCTTATGAGAGCAATCACGCGAATTATAGCGACCACTATAATGCTTGTTGACTGTGTTACTTAGCCCAGCGTCTGAAAAGATTTTAACAAATTTGTCCTAAATAACTGTTTTTTTTTTCACATAGATTCATGTATCTACTTAGAATAAATATGCTACTTCATGTATTAAAATTATTGTAAATTCAAAATAGTCTCAAACGGATTGTTATGTCGCAGTTGCAATCATTAGGTCAGCAGGAAATAAAGGGGTTGAGAAAGAATACCATCATGCGGTACGCCATAAATGAGGTTAACCTAATGTGAAGGATTTTGTCTTATGTGAACAGACTGTTGACAACTGCGAAGGTAAAAAAAGAACAACTCCCACCTTGAGGGAAATATACCTAAGATTGGAAAGAATGACAAGAAATATATTGTGGTCTACTGTAATAAAAATAGTAGAAAAATCAACAAGCATTATTTGCTGTGATCAGGACGAAACTCAGACTGGTGAACACTTAGTAGATCATGTTTGTATAAGCCAGGAGATTTTTATAGACACAGGTAATAAATAAGAAGAACAAAATAATATGTTTTAGTTTAAGCATATGAACTATAACTTCTTGTTTTTTATAGGTGCAAACAACACTCCTAAACTATCATAATGCCAGAAAACCTTACTTGGTCACCCACGTTCAATGAATGGCCAGCGAAAGGGTTCAACGAAAGTAGCTGATAGGTGAATCCACTTCAGATAGATGTTGATGGCCAACGTCGGGAGATATGTGTTCGACGTGAAGGACTATACGCTCAAAGAGTACTTCTCAAGCCATTATTTCAAGTAAATTTATGTTGCTCACTTTTTCTAAGAGTTAAAAACGGAAATCAGCCTCGTGATGAATTATGTTAAAATAAAACGAGCGATGAACGTAGTAAAGTCAAAGGTGTACACATTATCCTACCTTATATGGTAAATAATTCAGGTTACTTGATTATTTTCAATCACGACTAATAGGAAATAAATGCGGAATATAAACCCCATTTCCATTTACGATCCATTCGCCCTTTGTGACAATTGAATATGCAAATTAGATTAATTTGAACGATTGAGGTGGTTTCACACCAATAGGTATTACATGGACTATGGATATCATTATTTAATTCATGGAACACGAAAAAAATTAAAGTCTTTTTCGAAATAAATTAACTTCAATTTAATAAAAATTTTACCGACGAAATCACTTTCCAAAATTAGAAAATCATTATCGCTAAGGTGATATTCATGAAACTTCTATTACCGTTACCGTTACAGTCTATTAAAGTCCACTGCTGAACACAGGCCTCCCCCATAGAATCCCCATAGTTATATGCCATAGGATATTTGCCATAGCTACAAGCTTTGCAAGCGGGTGGGCAACCGCAATTTTATTTTTAGTTTAGTCGTTATTAGAGAGACGCTGCTGCTCATCTGATTTTGTTTCCCTCTGTCGCCTGTTCCGACACCCTGTGACACACCGGGGTGATATGGGGTAGTGGATATTTTTAAACCGCCATTACATGGTCATTACTAGTAATTCACAATCAGTTTTTATTGATGGTGATGATGGTTTCCAGACCTCATCTTATTTCTAAATAGAAGGGTACGGACTTAAATATAATATGAGTGATGCATTCCTGAGGGAATGCAAAAATATACTCATATATAGTGGGAGGAATTCTTGACCGACTTAATAAAAGTCCACTGTTGAACACGTCAATCGCCGCCGGTCCGGTCAAAATCAGTTGATTCGTTCGTGAGATATCGTTAACAAAAAATTTTGAGAACATTGATTTTTTTTTAATTATTTCAATATTTCATATTAAACGTCATAATTTGATGAAATTTGAAGCGCTTTGCATTTGAAATTAGCGGATAGTTCCAGGGATGGCCCGCAGGGTCAACCAATTTTTTCTTAATAGAATGCGTTAACAAGCGAGTACACCATCCACCTGATTGTAAGTTGAAGTTGTGGTCCATAGACATCTACATTTATCTTTGTGTAGCTGGCCCGGCAGACGTTATTTTGCCATTTCTGGTTGGTTACGCGATGAGTTTAATTTTCACGCGCACACTTTTATATAGGCTTATTTAACGTAAAACATACAGCTAAGTCCTCTTTATTACTAATACAACCACCACAATCATTATTACAGTAAACTTAAAATGAAAGTAGAAAAACATAACCCTTCTTTTCTAGCCTTCGTACAATCAACCATTCGGCGATTGGAATTAATCCGAACACTTTCTCTGAGCACGCCCTATGGTAAATGCGATACAAAAGTGTAATAAATAAATATTTATGGCAGCATTACACATACATGCTAAATAGTGTTTAACATGTATGTATCTTTACTCTAATCATGTTATAATTATGTAATAACTAAATAAATAAAGGAAATAAGTATAAGTGTAAAATGTAATAATATTTTAATCAAAAGTAAATATATGCGTAAAAATAACAATATGTATGCTCTTTGAGCGGAACATAGTTATCACTGTAAACCTGTGGATTCACAAATTGAATTTTATTTTTGGTTTAGACTTTTTTTTCAATTTTAAGTGCTCAGCGGAACTAGGTTGGAAACATCGCACCTGCTTAATATTTGAGACAAAAAAAAATTGGGGACAAATAACGTTTTTAATACGCATTGGAATAATGCATTTCTCCAATGCAAGGAGTTGTGGGACTTTTTTTATAAAACTGTGTGAAATGAAAAATTAACTCCAATAGTGGTCTGTGGCTACTGCAACACATGAACACCTAAGCCAACTTACAACAGCCTGTAATTATACTGGCTCTCTATATAATTTTTTTATAAAACTGTGTGAAATGAAAAATTAACTCCAATGGTGGTCTGTGGCTACTGCAACCCATGAACACCTAAGCCAACTTACAACAGCCTGTAATTATACTGGCTCTCTATATAATTTTTTTATAAAACTGTGTGAAATGAAAAATTAACTCCAATGGTGGTCTGTGGCTACTGCAACCCATGAACACCTAAGCCAACTTACAACAGCCTGTAATTATACTGGCTCTCTATATAATTTTTTTATAAAACTGTGTGAAATGAAAAATTAACTCCAATAGTGGTCTGTGGCTACTGCAACACATGAACACCTAAGCCAACTTACAACAGCCTGTAATTATACTGGCTCTCTATATAATTTTTTTATAAAACTGTGTGAAATGAAAAATTAACTCCAATGGTGGTCTGTGGCTACTGCAACCCATGAACACCTAAGCCAACTTACAACAGCCTGTAATTATACTGGCTCTCTATATAATTTTTTTATAAAACTGTGTGAAATGAAAAATTAACTCCAATGGTGGTCTGTGGCTACTGCAACCCATGAACACCTAAGCCAACTTACAACAGCCTGTAATTATACTGGCTCTCTATATAATTTTTTTATAAAACTGTGTGAAATGAAAAATTAACTCCAATGGTGGTCTGTGGCTACTGCAACCCATGAACACCTAAGCCAACTTACAACAGCCTGTAATTATACTGGCTCTCTATATAATTTTTTTATAAAACTGTGTGAAATGAAAAATTAACTCCAATGGTGGTCTGTGGCTACTGCAACCCATGAACACCTAAGCCAACTTACAACAGCCTGTAATTATACTGGCTCTCTATATAATTTTTTTATAAAACTGTGTGAAATGAAAAATTAACTCCAATGGTGGTCTGTGGCTACTGCAACCCATGAACACCTAAGCCAACTTACAACAGCCTGTAATTATACTGGCTCTCTATATAATTTTTTTATAAAACTGTGTGAAATGAAAAATTAACTCCAATGGTGGTCTGTGGCTACTGCAACCCGTGAACACCTAAGCCAACTTACAACAGCCTGTAATTATACTGGCTCTCTATATAATTTTTTTATAAAACTGTGTGAAATGAAAAATTAACTCCAATGGTGGTCTGTGGCTACTGCAACCCGTGAACACCTAAGCCAACTTACAACAGCCTGTAATTATACTGGCTCTCTATATAATTTTTTTATAAAACTGTGTGAAATGAAAAATTAACTCCAATGGTGGTCTGTGGCTACTGCAACCCGTGAACACCTAAGCCAACTTACAACAGCCTGTAATTATACTGGCTCTCTATATAATTTTTTTATAAAACTGTGTGAAATGAAAAATTAACTCCAATGGTGGTCTGTGGCTACTGCAACCCACGAACACCTAAACCAACTTACAACAGCCTGTAATTATACTGGCTCTCTATATAATTCATGGCGGAACACAATAGGCGGCAGGAGTAGATAAGAGGGTGGAGCTACCCAGACGGACTGCTAGGCAGATAAAGAATTCCACCACCCAGTAATGACTGACTGACTGACGATGAGCTACAACATCGTCAATGTTGCAGCAACGGATTTGCCCTCACAAACCCTTGCCCGACGTAGTACGATCTCGATCGTGTTCCAATATTGATGGCTCCGTGGCTCAGTGTCTTAGCAATGAGTTACAGCGCTAAGGGTCGCGGGTTCGAATCCAGCACGGAACAAGTATTTGTATAGTCTGCAAGTACTTGTTCCGGGTCTGGATGTTTGTCCTTGTGAAATTTATGTTTGTGTGTGGAGGTAACGCTTATATATATATACTGTGAGCACTGTTCAGTGCTCTCACTAACGAAAAATTCGTTTTATTATGGACTGCCAGTATACTGCCGCAGTATCCTAGGGAAATATATGAAATTGGATTCGTAGGAGGTTAGATGTAGATCAGCAACAGCAACCACTTACCATCAGGTGGACTGTGTGCTCATTTGTCACCCTATCCTATAAAAATATCTTAGAATTATATTAAGCTTTAGGTTTATGGTAAATCATACTGACCCAGACTATGCTTGAAAAGGACCAGGTCGGTGTCCCTCTTGATACTGAAAAGGACCAATTGAAAAGGACCTAGCGGATCGGGTACTAAGAAACAGGAATCGAGGCTTCTCTCGATCCGGCCTCCTATTACGCCTACGTTGGGTTCGGAAACAACGTATGTGATCTCCGCAACGGAGTAACACACTAGGGCGATAACCTCTTCCTTTTCAGCAAGTAGGTTCAGACGGGGATTACGGGTCTTCCGAAGTCGTCCCGGTCCCGACGCCTTAATTCTTCGATGTGGACTGTATAACTTGAAGGATCTTGGGAATGAAACAGCAATTATCTTCAAACCGTTCCGTGAGAGAGTAATCACTTTTCCCTATACTGCTGGTTTTTCACTTTTCTTGAACTTTTTCCCGGATTTTCTTATTTATTTCCGAACTATTTCCTTGAATATTTCCCGAACGATTCCCGAACGATTTCCTTGAATATTTCCCGAACCATTCCCGAACGAATTGCAATAAAATCAATTTACTATCCTACCCCTAAGCTAAACGCGAAAGTGAGCCGCCGCCATCTGCGCGCTTGCGCAACTTAATTACATGAATTTGTACTATTACTCTCTCACGTTTCACTCAATATCTTTATTTATTCAAATCATATACAAATACAATTTATCAATATAGGTAGTACAAAACAATATCTACACCATGATATACATCATATCTTCATATCATAAAAAACCTTTTATTTATTAAACGAAAACTGCCTATTTTACTCACAAGTTCGAAATCGAAATTTCTTAAATATTTAACACAGAAAGTTAAAACAATGTTTCTCACTTGAATTTATACATAAGCTAACCAATACAATAGTTTAATTTACATTTTTTCTATTTATTTCACTATTTAAAACACTTTTAAATTTCTTATACAAAACTATCATTATTTCACTTATACACAGGAATTTTCACATGAAAATAACACAGAATTTACCTTTTTAGCACGTACAATTAACCTGAAATATTTTACAAGTAATTTTTACATAAATCACTGAATTACAAACATTTTAAATTTTTACATATTCGGCCTCCTAAGGGCGTGGCCAGCGTGCTTCCGTGTACTCACGCTATGTGAACAACTAACTTTGCACGGCTCTCGGCTATCAGAAAAAATTAAATTATGAAATACACCAATTTTGACCACATTAGGCAAATTAAATGCTTTTATACAATTTTCGAACTGTATGAAACTATCTTTAATCAGATAACAATATAAATGAATGTTCTCATTAATCAATCATAACAAATAGGCATTTGTTTTCGTTCAAAACGTATCAAACTTATACAAAACAACATTTATGCAATTAATATCCATTAATTCTGCCTATGCACAGAGTGATTATCTCGACCGGGGAACAAATCCGATCTTTAACTTCACTTTAATATTCTTATGAATTTACATCATTTGAAAGATGATTTCAACCGGGGAACAAATCCGGTAACATAATTTATATCTTAAATTCCTTACGAATTTATTAAGCGATATTACTTAGGAAAACAAACAAACTAGTCCGGCCTGGGAGTCGAACCCAAGACCTTCATATCATTAATTCGACATTTCTTAAAGATTTAACTAAGCATTCTCTTATCAGAGCGTCGTTGCTCGTGACTACCCCTTTTTTCATAGCAACGTCATCGGTTGATTTAATAAACTGAAACATTTTTATAGGCGCGTCGCCAACAATCTCCCCCGTGCGTTAGCACCATCATTTGGGAGGCGTCGCGGGTACCAGGACTATTATTCTGGATGTAGGTCTCCTCAAGATACCTGTGCTAGTAATGACGTCAACCACTCTGGTGTGACCGTCTGGTCCCGGTAACGTTCTACTAATTTTACCTTTTGGCCACGTATTTCGTGGCAACGAATGATCTATTGTCAAAACAATATCGCCTTCTTTAGGTTCCATGAACTTGCCGTTATCACCTGTTCGAGGTATTAACGTAGGCATGTATTCTTTCAGCCATCTTGTCCAAAAATGGTCGGCTAACCTCTGTGCAGCTTTCCAATTGAGTTGACCCGTCAGATGTCGCTCTAAAAATAATCCAGGTGGTCGATCACCACATGAGCGTCCCAGAAGAAAATGATTGGGTGTCAAACCCTCTTCAGGACTATCCATACTGAATGTTACCAGAGGTCTGGAATTTACCGTATGCTCTGCTTCTAAAAGTAACGTATGTAGAACCTCCTCTCGTGGGCTCTTCTCCTTAAGCGTAGCGGTCAACGCAATTTTAATCGATCTTACTAACCTCTCCCAGGCGCCACCCATGTGCGGTGCTCCCGGAGGTATAAATTTCCATTTAATATATTTCTTAAATGACTCGTTTTTCATGCCCTCATAGCATTCTTCGCATGCTTTCAATAATTCTTTATTTGCAGCTTTGAAATTTGTCCCGTTATCGCTGTATATAACGGCTGGTTTTCCTCTTCTGGCGATAAATCGCCTTAACGCCATTATCATTGACGCTGGTGTCAATGAGGCTGCTAATTCCAGATGTACTGCTCTGGTGGTCAGACACGTGAATAAAACGCCCCAACGTTTTTCGTGTCGCCTTCCTATAGTCACACTCATAGGACCAAAATAATCTACAGCTGAGCATGTAAAAGGTGGCTCATGATGAGCTATTCTTTCCAGAGGAATATTTCCTTGTGGCACGTTTTGCGGCTTTGACCTGTATGTCCTGCACCACTGACAATGGTGTGACACACTTCGTACTACATTACGCAAGTTCAAGACGTAAAATTTCTGGTTCACCTCATTCATCACCGTCTGGTGATTGGCGTGTCCAAAATGATGATGAACTTCTCTAATCATCATTTTAACGATTTCGTGTTTACCGTCTAATATGACAGGTTTTCTACTTTCCTCGGTCAAATTAGACTTGAAAGGTAAACGTCCATTTAAACGGAGTAAGTTATCCTCTCCTATTTCCATAGATAATTTACTTAAGCGTGAACTTCTTTCAACGCTTTTGCCTGCTTTCAAACATTTTATTTCCGAATGAAAACATTCGTCTTGAATGAATTTCCAAATTAATATTTCCGCCTTTTTCAAGAGCGCTGTGTCCAACGCGCTATCGGGTCCTTTAACCGACTTTGCTAAAACTTTGTTGGAACACATAACCGACTTTTCGGTTGCGTCGTCGGGTCCTTTAACCGACTTTCTTAAACTCTTGAATTTTTCTACCGCTTGTAAGGTGCGTGTAGTTGCTCCAAGGAATTTCTTAAAGCTGCTAAATCGTCCGTAGTCGGGTAGACTTAACGGTTCTTGCTTTCTTAACGTATTTACGCCCTTTGGCGATTTTTCTTCACCTGTTTCTAAGCTATTTATGGTGTCCACTTGTTTGGGCCATAAATCAGGACTTTTCCTGAGGAATTCAGGTCCTTGAAACCAGCGATGACTTACATCGAAGGTGGAAGGAAAATTTCTAGTGGCGTCGTCTGCCACGTTTTGTGACGTTGGAACCCATCGCCATTCACATGGCTTACTGTGATCTTCGATCTCAGCCAATCGATGAGCAACGAATGGTTTAAAAGCGCGAGGATCCGACTTAATCCACGCTAACACTGTACGTGAGTCTGTCCAAAACACTCTCTCGGACATCTCGTACTTGCTCTCTTCACTAACCGAAGCAGCCAGTCTGCTGCCCATAAGAGCTGCTTGCAATTCAAGCCTTGGAATCGAAATTGGTTTCAATGGCGCTACTCTTGCCTTTGCGGCGATCAGCGTAATCCGCCTTATTCCTTGCTCGTCCGTGGTGACGTAATACACCGCGGCAGCGTATGCTTTTTCACTAGCATCCGTGAAAGTATGTAACTCTCCTTTGCCGATGCCTTCAGCAACGGGTCTAGGTACTTCTAAGTGACCTAATTTCTTCACTTCCGATATCCATTTACAAAATAACACGTGTAACTCGTGTGAAACTTCTTCATCCCAAGAGATGCCTGTCCTCCATACTTGCTGGATCAGCGACTTCCCTTGAATCGTTATGGGTGATGCGAGTCCCAAAGGATCGAAGACTGACATCACAGCGCTAGTTATCTCCCTCTTCGTAGGCGGTCGTAAACCCTCCATCACCTCTTCCGGTGTGCTACGAAGACTTGTGGAAAAACTTATTATATCCCGTTTGATATTCCAAATCAAACCTAACGTGCGCTCTGTGTGCTCTTTATCTCCAAGCGAAGCACTGTCGCTCTTATATTTATTTTCCATATTACTTAAAACTTCGGGTCGGTTGCTAGCCCATCCCCTCAGTTGGAAAGAAGCATGCTTATGTAATTCATACATATCGTTTACTATCCTTTCGGCCGTCGTCACGTCGGGAAATGCCTGTAGGTAATCATCCATATAAAAATTGCTTTCCGTAGCGGAAGCTGCTTCTGGATAGATATGTGCGTTGTCCTGCGCATTTCTATTCTTTACATATATAGCGATGCATGGTGATGATGCCGCTCCAAATATGAGTGACGTCATTCTATACTCTTCCGGTGGCGCGTCACGATTGTGCCGCCATAAGAATCGAAGGCTATCCCTGTCTTCTTCCCGGATTTTCACTTGCAGGAACATTTCCTTAATGTCTGCCATTACTGCCACGCTTCCTTCTCTGAATCGTAGCAGAACTCCGAACAACGACTTCAATAAGTCCGGTCCGGTCAACAACGCATCGTTAAGACAACGTCCGCCCGTCCTTGCGGCGGCGTCGAAAACTATCCTTATTTTCTTCTTTTGTGGGTGAGTCACTGCGAAGTGAGGAAGGTACCACGTACGTGGGGAAATGGAAATATGGTTCGCTTTCTCTGCGTAACCGTTAACGATGAGATTTTCAATTTGCTTCTCGTATTCCTTTTTCAACTCGCTATTTTTGTCGAGCTTTTTCTCAATATTAAACAGGCGACTTTCAACCTGTGCCCTATTCGATGGCAAGCACTCATTGTCTGTGCGCCATAACAAAGCAGTCTCGTACCTATTATTAGGTATACGACGTACCGTTTTGTTCAAAATATTTAAAGCTCGTTCTTCTGGGTCGTTCACGGGCTTTCTAGCCGATACTCCCAGAGATTCCAAACTAAAATAATCCTTGATTAATTTATCCATATCTTCCTCCTTCTTGGTGGAAATGTGGTTAACAATCTTGATTGGTTTAATGCCACCCGATATGTGACCATGCAAAACCCACCCCAGTTTGGTGAGCGATGCTACAGGTAGGTTCTTACCTCCCGAAACCAATTCACGAGTAACTATGAGATGCCAATTGTCCTGACCAATCAATATGGTAGGCTTGGACCTCTCATACATCAACTCATCCTTGATCGGTGTCAAATGAGAACACCGTTGCAATAATTCTCGGCTTACCGACTGAGGAGCGAGGTTAAGTGACTTAATTGTTTGTACACTTATCTCTTCTAAGTCGCTCGAATAAATGCCTTTTATTTTAACGTTTAAGCGATACGAACTATCGTCGTTAATTCGCTTACCTCCCACGGCTTCGATACGTAATCCCTCTTTACGTCCGCGAGGCGCTAACTTCTGAGCCATCCACTCCTCTATGAGTGTCATGGTCGATCCCTCATCCAGAAGAGCTGTTGTCCTGACCTTTCCTCTAGGCCCATGCAACTCGACCGGTATGATCTTTAAATATGCACATGCCAGTGCATTTACTGTACTAACAGTTGTAATTTGAGCATCTTTACCCCCTCGTCCCCTTGTGGCGAGGTATTTTCATTGGGGTATCGGTGTAGCATTCGATGATGTGACATTCTACATCCTTCTACACCACATTTTTTCGCTTTGCACTCTAACCTCCTATGGTTAGGTGACAAACATTGGAAACATACTTTGGCCTTTTTGACGGCTTCCCATTTCTCGCGAATATTCATGTCCTTAAACTTGTAACAACTCACTATAGAGTGCTCCTTGTTGCATATAACACACTTATGTGTTACCCGACTTACAGGCTTGTCCTGGGTTATCATAACCACTTGTCGGTTGTGCCTTTTATTATTTCGGCGTTCTAAACGCTCGCTCATATTACTTCGGCGCATATAGCGCTCGCTCTCGGCACAGCTGCGTACACCTCCCTTTGCAGTGTGTACAGTTTGCTTCCTGAATTCAGGACGCTTCCTTTTTTCAGGCGCATTTTCATTGCTTAAGGACGTTCCAAATTGTTCACTCAATAAATTTAAAAACTTGGCCATCTTCTGTAACTCTGGCTCCAAAGGATATTGAGCTCGATATTCAAACCATTTAAATTTAATCATAGTTCCAAGTTTCTCCACTATGCGGCTCACTAACTCCGGTGAGTATAAATACTGTGGTTGATTCAACGCTCGTATTGTGGCAACCACGTTCGTAATACGACTTGCAAAAGATCCTATATTTCGGCAATCTTCTGCCAATCTTGGCATACGCTTTACATTCTCGATTTCGGCTAGAATGAGCATCTCAACCCTACCGAATCTTCTTTCGAGAGCGTTCATTATTTCTTCAGGTTCACATAAAGTAAATAACAGCGACTTAACCGCCTCTTTAGCGGTGCCCTTTAATGCCCTCCTAAGGCGTGCGACATTTTGCACCCCTGAAAATTGGCCTTTTGTGTCTTCAAACACCGTTTTGAAAATTATCCATTCACCCGGGTCTCCATCGAACACCGGTAATTCCTGGAGGAAATGAAGCTGGGAAGATTTATCTTTACCAGCTATTTTTATTGCACTCACAATCGCTTCGGTCAATTCTGACACCTCACTCGCGTGTGTTTTCTGTGCATTTCCTAGGTTGCGCTCGACCTCCGCCCCTTTGCGGCGTGATCCTTTACACGCTTCCTTATCAGTAATATCGGGTTGTGCTACACTAACCGGCGCGCTCATTATGGTTTGCTGAACCCAACTCCTTACGAAAGGTTCCACCTGAGTATTCCGCTCTTCATCATCCTCACTCGAGTCGATCTCTTCTCGGTTGAGTCGTGCCAACTCCCATTGAGACTTGGCTAAGGCAGCAGCTGCCTGTGCTCGTTCGAGCTCTGAGCGTTCGAATTTAATCCGCGCCTCTAATTCGGCTTTCAGCCTCGCCGATCGCGATGACCTACTACCTCTCTGTGACCCTTTATCACTAGTGTGCCCGATTACTGTCCTTGACGATGCCGCTTCTTCGGTCCTTTGACCTACTTTTTCGACCACCGTTTCACTCCTGGATATAACGGATTGTTGTGCGGTGCTGGCCTGTGTACCACTGGTGTCCGTCCGGTTGCTTGTCGTTGCCATGGACGTCCCTGAGTCCCACGTGCATGTGGACGTGTCTGTGGTGGCTCCACTTGAAGGAGTTGCTCCATTTGACGCAGTAGCTGTGGTCGCTCCAGATGATTCCGCTTCTTTAGCTTTTCTTGAGAGCCCTGTCCTTGTCCTGCTCCCTTCGCTTCTCCCTGTCTGGTCTTGTGCCTTCTTCATCTTGCAGGGAAGGTGATTGTTGGCCTACGGTCCCTAACTGTCCCTACAGTCCCTACGGTCCCTACAACCCCTTACCTACAACCCTTCTACACCCCAACCTAACACCACTACCCCTCCCCCCTTTATCTCCCAACCCTACAACCCTACTACCACCCTAACAGCCCTATCAGCCCTATCAATCCTGAACGGGGCCTACTGAGGTGAGCCGTCCAGGGATGGAGTCGTGCAGGAATGGAATGGAGGAAAGGTTTAGAAACTGTCCCGCCAAGGAATATGACGAAACAGTCGAGCGGTAGTGCAAGCGCAGTCTCGCTCGAGAGAACTGCTCCACACGAAGGTGTTATGCCAGAGCCCAACCGTTTGGCACCGTTAGGTGGTCGGGATGTATGCTGTGCTCGCCGCCCAGTTGCCGGTGACGCCTCGTCCAAGCGCCCTCCTCCGGCCGCGATGCAGTCAGGTGCCCACGCGCACCCTCGCCCGGCAGCAGCAGCGGTGGATGCTTTTTGCACCCTGATGACCCGACGGGAAATGCCGGACACGGTCTTCCGACAGGAAATGCCAGACACGATCGTCTGACAGGAAATGCCAGACACGATCGTCTGACAGGAAATGCCGAGCACGCTTGCCCGACAGGGAAAAATGCCAAGCCCTGCTTGGCCACGATGAGTGCCTTCACAAGACACCTGCGCCCGGCTGCGATATGTGCCCCATGCGAGCACACGCCCCAAGCTGCAATCCCGGTTTTCTTTCTTCCGGTAGTTCCAGGTCCAGCCCTTCAGTGCTGCCGTCCTGGTCTTCAGGCCTTTGGTCCTATTGCTTCAGCTCAAACCTCTGGCTTCCTTCGGTTGCTGATCTTCACTCGGCTTCCGAAGGTCTTCTTCTTCCACAACCAGCAGTCCACAGCTGGTTCCTTGATCCAGCTGGCGGGGTTCGGGTGGTCTTCGATCCGGCTCGAAGGACCAATTGAAAAGGACCAGGTCGGTGTCCCTCTTGATCCTGAAAAGGACCAATTGAAAAGGACCTAGCGGATCGGGTACTAAGAAACAGGAATCGAGGCTTCTCTCGATCCGGCCTCCTATTACGCCTACGTTGGGTTCGGGAACAACGTATGTGATCTCCGCAACGGAGTAACACACTAGGGCGATAACCTCTTCCTTTTCAGCAAGTAGGTTCAGACGGGGATTACGGGTCTTCCGAAGTCGTCCCGGTCCCGACGCCTTAATTCTTCGATGTGGACTGTATAACTTGAAGGATCTTGGGAATGAAACAGCAATTATCTTCAAACCGTTCCGTGAGAGAGTAATCACTTTTCCCTATACTGCTGGTTTTTCACTTTTCTTGAACTTTTTCCCGGATTTTCTTATTTATTTCCGAACTATTTCCTTGAATATTTCCCGAACGATTCCCGAACGATTCCCGAACGATTTCCTTGAATATTTCCCGAACGAATTGCAATAAAATCAATTTACTATCCTACCCCTAAGCTAAACGCGAAAGTGAGCCGCGCCATCTGCGCGCTTGCGCAACTTAATTACATGAATTTGTACTATTACTCTCTCACGTTTCACTCAATATCTTTATTTATTCAAATCATATACAAATACAATTTATCAATATAGGTAGTACAAAACAATATCTACACCATGATATACATCATATCTTCATATCATAAAAAACCTTTATTTATTAAACGAAAACTGCCTATTTTACTCACAAGTTCGAAATCGAAATTTCTTAAATATTTAACACAGAAAGTTAAAACAATGTTTCTCACTTGAATTTATACATAAGCTAACCAATACAATAGTTTAATTTACATTTTTTCTATTTATTTCACTATTTAAAGCACTTTTAAATTTCTTATACAAAACTATCATTATTTCACTTATACACAGGAATTTTCACATGAAAATAACACAGAATTTACCTTTTTAGCACGTACAATTAACCTGAAATATTTTACAAGTAATTTTTACATAAATCACTGAATTACAAACATTTTAAATTTTTACATATTCGGCCTCCTAAGGGCGTGGCCAGCGTGCTTCCGTGTACTCACGCTATGTGAACAACTAACTTTGCACGGCTCTCGGCTATCAGAAAAAATTAAATTATGAAATACACCAATTTTGACCACATTAGGCAAATTAAATGCTTTTATACAATTTTCGAACTGTATGAAACTATCTTTAATCAGATAACAATATAAATGAATGTTCTCATTAATCAATCATAACAAATAGGCATTTGTTTTCGTTCAAAACGTATCAAACTTATACAAAACAACATTTATGCAATTAATATCCATTAATTCTGCCTATGCACAGAGTGATTATCTCGACCGGGGAACAAATCCGATCTTTAACTTCACTTTAATATTCTTATGAATTTACATCATTTGAAAGATGATTTCAACCGGGGAACAAATCCGGTAACATAATTTATATCTTAAATTCCTTACGAATTTATTAAGCGATATTACTTAGGAAAACAAACAAACTAGTCCGGCCTGGGAGTCGAACCCAAGACCTTCATATCATTAATTCGACATTTCTTAAAGATTTAACTAAGCATTCTCTTATCAGAGCGTCGTTGCTCGTGACTACCCCTTTTTTCATAGCAACGTCATCGGTTGATTTAATAAACTGAAACATTTTTATAGGCGCGTCGCCAACAATGCTGAAATATTACTATTAACTATACTTGAAAAATAAAAATCACTGCTTCGTGCTAGTGTAGAAAAGCTAATGTAGCCTTCACATGGGAAAGCAATATTACTGAATTAATGTAACTTTCCCGTCTTGATCATGAAATAATAAGTTGTTGTTTTCAAATCTTTACCAATTTTTATTCAACAGCACACAATGAGAGAGCTCTTAAATACATTTAATACGGACTACGAAGCTTTGCTTTTACACAATGAAAATCTCCGTCTCGGTGCAACCACGTCACCAAGCTGTCTCGATGCACTTGCGCCAGCAAGCTGGTGCCGCACTGCACAGCGCGTCGAGTTGCTGAGCTGCACTAGCGCCCGCGAGCCGCTGCGCCGCACTGCACTCGACAGCGACAGCATGCAGCGAGGCGTCGCGAAACATTTGCACCAGCGACGCTACCAGAACGGGTGGGAGATTGCAGTTCTACCCTAATTTCTTCACATTTTATTTTATTATTTTACCATCGTTGATTACGATACATATAATATAAGATTTACTTAATAAATAATTAAAACTGAAAAAGCCAGCCTTTCTGGTCTTAGCAGCGCTTCATCTTCCGAAACCCCCACGATCCATCAACGCACATCCCGCCAAGCCCACGCAGAGCAAACACCTCGAAACGGCTCTTTATCTTATACCATGCCACTTCTGTGTAAAATCTAGATAATATTTTGCGTTCAACGACAATAAACATAAAAATAATTGCATTGTCTTTAGTATAGTTTCCTATTCCATCGGTCTTCACTTCACCTCTTTCAATTTCAATTGTTTACAACTTATACATTGACGACATGTCTCACTCTAATCTGTAACAAAATTAAAGTACAATAACTTAAATTCACAAGTGCACCAAGCCAGTTTGGCTGAGCAGCAATTTAGAAAATTATGCTGCATCTTTAAATTGGAACCGATGCCTTTGGTTACCTTATCATCAATCTGCGAGGTTTGGCTTTGGTATTTCCACTTAAAAAAGTAAGTGTTAGTTGTTGTGTGTAACACTTGTTTTATCAATGAAAAATAATTATTTAATAAATAGTAATCCTATCTTTTTTATTTTGGCACTACTCTAAGGTAGATTAGTAAAATGCCTCACGGATTAAGTATATACATTCACGTATACTAGCAGTTCCCCGCGGCTTATGTGTGTGGAATTTATTACGGTTAAATTTCATAGGTTTTAATTTATTTGCGCGTATCCCTAATTCTTTTTCTAAAACTAGTTTAAGTTACTTCTTATTACATCAACTCTCTACCAGTGACAGTCCCGTCACAATCAATCCAGCCATTTTGGAGATTAGTCGGAACAAACAGACATACAACAATTTTAATAACTTTTTTGTAAGTTCCGTATATATTTGTACTTTCACACACTTCAAATTAATTACATACGCAGTAGAGCCACGCTGCAGCTGTATCCTGGTTGTAACACGAACGGATCGGCTCGACCGGGGAAGGACTTCGCTCTCACTGAATACCATAGCAAAAATGAAGCTTAATATTGCGATGTTTCATATGGAGACCGAGAGATACGGAGAACCTTCTTTCAGGAAACGATTCATTCCATCATAGTCCTTACGTGTGACAACGCATATGCGCAGCACACACACACACATAGCAGCACAAACCCTGTTTAAAATCAAGACGCATTTATAGTTCCATATAGGCGTACAATTTTAGTTACACAAAGAGCTGATAATTAGTTTATAAGTCACTTAGGTACTGTTTTTTTTTCTTCCCAAATTAATTTTTACTTACCTTTTGTAAATTAAACTCAATATTGTTAGTAATTAAGGGAATAGCTACATAGTCCCAACACAAGTATTATCAATTACTTACTGGGGATGTCTCATTTATAATATATGTGTCCGTTTTGAGACAAATAACCATTTTTTCACAATAAATAAGCAGTACAAAAGTAGTAAATATGTTATACAAATAAGAATAACATAACGTTATTGCATAATAACTACTTGAAATGAACGAAAAATGTTTTATGACCTTCGAATATAATAACAGAACATCTTAACAACGCTGACAATAAATCCATTTTACGCCCCATTGCGTTTATTAGATAAAAGAGAGTAGCTTTTTACGAGAACTTTAAGGAGATAGAATTAGCCAATAGGCTTAGAGCGTGCAACCCTTTCCTGTCTGCTATGTTTATTATCCTTATATAATATTATTTGTTATAATCTAGTAAACAAAACTATATTAGTGTCGTTATCAATATTACAACTCATAGCAAGCATGGAATATATACACAAAAAAGGGATCCTACCACCAAGTAATCCCTTGTTTCGTTTCCCTCTGTCGCCTCTCATGACTTGCACCCTATGGAAAATTAAATATTACAGATGTTAAAAATATTTTATTCATTTATTCAATGCTAAAAATCAATCAGATAAGATCCGCGCAATAAAATAAAATGATGTGCCTTACCCAGTTTGAAGAGCACGACCTGCTCTCCTTCAGTAGCGTGCATTAACCCGTCACCACTGATCCCAGCACCACTACACTAGGAAAGAATACCGTCCGTTAGTAATACCACGTCAGTAATACCACGCGCTTTCGCTTCTTATCTTAGCTTAGCATCTTTAATTTAATAGATACAAATATAACGCCTAATTCCATTAATTTTGTGAAAACAAAATAATTACTATAAGTTCATTTGAGAACTTATAGTAATTACAGCCACAGAACTGAAATATCTATAAATTTTATTTTAGAATTTTTATCGTCAGCTACATTTAATTTAAAAGATTAACTTCATCTTCTACTTCTTCTTCAACCGCTAAACATCCACCGCTGGATAAAAGTAAGGGTAAAGGACGAGTACACAATTCATGTAATGGTTAGTTTTCCACTTGGTAGAGCCATGCTGTATATTATGGTTGTAGCACTATTGGGTCGGCTCAACCAGAAAAGCACCGGTCAAGTAGCAGCTTAATACTGCTGTGTTTTATACGGTGAGTGTAGAGAACCGGAGAACCTTTCTACTGGAAACGAGGCATTCCATCTTACTCTTCAGGGATGGCGACGCATCGGCATTTTGTTTCTTAATCGAGAATATATGTTAATGTCTATGTGCTACGGCATCCACTTATCAATCAGCTGGAAAGTGTGTTCGGTTTTGATCCTTATTCTATATAAGTATAAAGAGTTGATAATAGTATTGACTATTGACTATGAGAATCAAAATATTCTTAGTCGACCCTGTGGGCCAAATTGCAATGGTAAATTGCAATTGCAAAGAAAAAAGGATCTCTGGTTTTCCGCACTTACCATATTAAACACAGTATTATTATTTTACACTGTTAATTAATCCCTGAGAGCGTAGACCTTCTCTGCTCGAGCCAATCCATTTATGCTGCATCTGCAACCATAATACAATTACAGCGTAACTATACCTTGGGCATCCTACTCTATGAGATTTGACTAAATCGTCAGTCTTGCCAGGCGTATTCACGATCGCGGCGCCAAAGCGAACCATCGTCGGTTATGTCGGAACGTGGAGTTATGGAGTGTAGAGTATGGAGTGTAGATTGTAGAAGTAAGGAGTACCAACTCCCATAGTTGAATAGTTGCAAAAGTGGCCATCTGTAAGCAGTAAATAACACTTCAAAATCTCTCCACAACAGCGCTGGAGTAGCTAATGGGATGAAATGAACTTAGCAGTTGTCGACGGTTTGAAGTGTCTGCTAAACTGCTCAGTAGCTCTAAAATTTAAAATAATTTTGTTTAGTATATCCCACTAATATTTTTCGGCAAGTTCTTTAAAACTTTGCCCGTAGTATAGTGGCACCACCCTTATTAAAAATTAAAGAACTTTTTATATTTTTTTATGAACAGACTTTCAACATAATTCTTTTTACAATAATTATTTTATTGCTTTCAAAATATTTATTTTCAAAATCACTCTCAATGTATTTTACGGCGATTTATCACACCCTGTTATAACCCTACTCGAGCGCTGTTGTGGAGAGTTTTTGAACTGTTATTTACTGCTTACAGATGGACACATTTTCAAATTTTCTCCTATGGTAGATTGTCCTCCTCACCTCTTTACTCCGTGGTTTAAGTATGTTACGTATGGAGTGTAGAAGTAAGGAGTACAGACTGTGTAATAAAAAGTGTTCATAGAAAACCGTTAAATAATGGTGGCGCCACTATAGCTACGGGCTAAATTTTAAAGAACGTGCCGAACAATATTAGTGGGATAGACGACTTTCTCGAGGTTATATTTACTAAATAAAATTATTTTAGATTTTAGAGCTACTGAGCAGTTTAGCAGCACACTTAAAACATCGACAACTGCTAAACTCATTTCATCCCAGTAGCTACGCCAGCGCTGTTCTCGAGAGTTTCTAAACTGTTTACTGCTTACATATGGCCACTTTTTCAAATATTCTGGTACTCCTTACCGTACTTCTACACTCCATAATTTTACGCTTATTGTAAAGAGGTTGTTATACCGCCATATACTGAAAATTTACACTGATTGTAAAGAGGTTGTCATACCGCCATCTACTGGAAGTTTTGCTTATTGTAAAGAGCTTGTTAACCGCCATCTACTGGAAATTTAAGCTTATTGTAAAGAGCTTGTTATACCGCCATTTACAGGTAGTTATAAAATGTTTCTGTCGTTTCCTATACTTGTCTCTTACGTCACTTATGAGTCCAAATCGCGTGATAAATAATTTTACAATGATTTTATACATAAATAAATGAAACTGGTAACCCTCCTAAAATACTAAAATAAATTATAAGAAAATCAATATGTATACAATATGTAACGTAATTAACGCACACCCTCAGACACCACATAATTATAACATAATTAGTATATAACATAATATACTAATTATGTTATAATTATAATACACACACTGAATTTTTAGTTAAACATTTTTAAGCTCTGATTATTTATCTAATTAATTATACTAATTCCGGAAGAATGTTGTGGTCACAGTACAAATCCACGAACGCAAAGAATTTAAAGCACTTGAAATAATGTTAATTTTTCTTTATTTTTATTGAATGACAGAATTAGTAATAATGCAAATAAAACTGCACTCTTAAAATCTTATTGTCTTATTGCCTAAAGTTACGGTCCATTTCAGTTTGTTTTGACTGTACAGATTTAGTGTGACTGTAATTTACGTAGTTTTAATTATTTTTGGGATAAAAAATTATCTATATTAAAAATGATAGGAATAGATTCAGTAAACGATTCTGAACAAACTACTTTCTTAAAGTGCATTAATTATGTTACGTGTTGTATACATACATAAACACTCACGCCTGTCACCCAGAGGGGTAGGCAGAGACTACAGACTTCCATTTGGCACGATCATGACACACCTCTCTCGCCTCTTCCACATCCGTATACTTACGCCTTCATGCTCGTCAGTTAAGCGTACACCTAATTTGACCCGCTTTCAATATATCGCCAATTTGGTCGGCAAACTTTCGCCTTGGACGTCCCTTTCCGACTCTGCCGTTCACTTCTGCAACGTAAATTTGCTTTGTTACTCTTTCCTCATTCATTCTTTCCACATGACCAAACAACCGAAGCATTCCTTTGCTAATCCTGGTCACAACATCATCTTGTAAACCACACTCTTCTCTTATCGTCATTCAGATTCAGCCCTAACATACTTCTTATCGACCAGATGATGATAGATGATAATATGATGAGATGATAGGTGGTTAAAAAATATTGTAATGGAAAAATGTTATTATTAATAAAGATAAAAAAAATTAAGTTTTCAAGGAATAGTTTAAAAAATAACTTTGGAGATATATATATATACATATGATCACGGACTACAAACTTCCCGGAGCGTTTATGCTACACGTCTAAAGTGATAGATCAGAAATCCTCGCAAAATAAAATAAGTTGCCTGCAAAGATAATTCATGAGGTTCATAGATATGGGTATTCTAAGAAGAAACAAGAAAACATACTTACAATAGATAAATACTTATATAATACTTACATACTAATAAATATATAATAGATAAGAAAGATGGGTACCAGTTATTAATAATATCAAAAAGAAACCCAAGCATACCAACGCAATACTTCAAGATTCAATTAACTCTTTTTGCCTAAATTTACTACATTTTTTAGTTTAATTTAATTTAATTACATGCATTAAAATTCGTAGTTTTGTCCAATATTGTTTTAATTAACTTGTATTAATATTTTTCCTAAAAAAATTTAACTGTTGTTTGTCAACATTTTTGTCATTGATATTTATATGCTACGCATTAAATTTCGCATTTCGAACACATACTGTATTCAAACAAACTGTTCTGCAATTCATACGCCTTACTTTAGTGTCATTTAGTGTGGCTTTACACTACATTTCGAAGTGTTTGCAGGAAGTTCACGACTTAAATCTTTCCCCTCCCTTTCTTTGATTGTGATAGGGTAGACCGAACTGGTGGTAGCAAATCGTTCCATTTAGTACTATATAAATGTATTAGAATATGAACTCAATCGATCAAGTCAATTGGAAGTTACACTATGGTACTAACAGACGATTATTTAAAGAAAATATGTAGGTAATGATTATTAAATGTTAAAATGATAAATAATCGAGTAAGTACTTAGAATATGTATGAAGTATTTTATTTTCAACTATCGGACTATAAAGACGAAATGAGGAAGAGCGAAGAAAGTAAAATTCAAAGTGTATTTCGATTCTTTGCCTCTTAAACTTTATAGTGAAAGAATATAGAAACTTTATCCTTGAAAGCGACCCCTATCGCAGATGTCCCTTCGCAATTGTGAACAATTTTTGTTTGTGTAAATTTCGGTCCGACATTTTGTTCATTTAAAAACTTATTATTATCACAAAAATATGCCCACCTACCTATAATTTAAACAAGGTATTCTTATTATTTTTCATCCACAAGTGAATATTTGCCTGTCTAGGAATGCTTAAATAGTAGTAATGCTTTCAGAGGATTTTTGGATGTCGTTTTCGTCAAATGTGGTTCGCTATTCATACATCAGCAAGAAAAAGTTAGTATAATTCCGAATTACTGCATTAAAAATCAATGTCTTTATGAAGGATCTAAAAAACGAGTATAGTTGCAGGCTGTGAGACATTATACTACAGACATCTTAGTCTTCAGGGATGACGTTTTCTCAAAACATTTTTTTTTTGTTGTTAGCTGCAGGTGTCCATGTGCTATAGTAGCCACTTACCAACAGGCTGCGAGTTCGTAAGTCATTAGTCTTATAAAAAATGTGTGTCATGACATTGCTTATTGCATTAATCGCTCTCTTCTGAAGGTATACACTATTTTTTTAATGGAATAAAGGTAACAAACGAGCACACAGCCCACCGGTTGGTCAGTGGATGTGATGGCCCATAGACATCTACATCTATCCTCAATTAAGAATCAAAATGCAGACGCATTGTTACCCCTAAGTACTAAGATGGAATGCCTTGTTTCCAGTAAAAGGAGTCTCCGGTTCTCTACACTCACGATGGTAACAAAGCAGCATTAAACTGCTATTTTACGATGGTATACATTGAGAGCATGGTCCTTCCCGGTTGAGTCGGCCCCACAGACACCCGCGTTATGTGTTCAAGGGGCATGCAAAGTAGCCGTGAATACAGTATTATACGTTTTGAACGGCCACCAATCGGGATACTAAAGACTGCTTGTCATGCACTCTGGTAAATATACCGTAGTATGTACACAGGTCGCGTGATCGTTTGCCTCCTCTCATATAAAAAATCGGAACGCCCCACCTCGCTACACACTCGTCACTCACTTTATAAACTTCTTATATTTCTGACACTCCATAAAATCGACAACAATATCATAACTGTTGGGGATGTGAGTAAGTAAAAACACATTGCAGCGGATAAATTGCCTATTATAGTATATTTTTAACATGTGTGAATTATGAGCTTGTATGTAGTAGACCAGCGCTAATTTTTGATCCTTCGGCGAATAAAAAATATTATGTATTATATTACACTTGCTCCTCTTATTTCAATTATTTAGAATATTTATTCATTTACGTGCCTTAACTGATTTACATCCGTGATTAAAACTACTTTTACGGATTTTATCGCGTTTATTTTTACTTTTTATTTACTTTTATTTTTAATTCCTGACGTTTCGGGCGCTTTCCAGCACCCATGGTCACAGGGGACTGAGATGACTGACGTCCCGATGTCATTGTTAAACCCGGAGTACCTTCAGCTTTTTTAATTATCGTTTATGGTCCGATCTATGCAAAATGAACTCACTATGTCCTGAGGTCTTGCAGTGGTATGCTTGGGTTTAGTTTTAATTTTGTTGATTATAGGATCCCAAGCAGGTGGTAGTACCCAGCCTCCTTCTCTATTGAAATTAGGATGTTTTTTAATTTCAATAGCCTCACGTATCATCCTTGGTAGGAATCGGTGTTCTTTCGCGAGGATTTGTGGTCTATCAAATCTTATGTAATGGTTGGGTCCGTCTAGGATATGATCACAAACTGCAGACGTCCCGGAACGTTGATGCTTCACATCAGCTATATGTTCTTTTACGCGGGTCCTAATTGATCTTTTTGTTTGTCCTATATAAGAGAGACCACATTCACAATCAAGCTTGTACACTCCCTGCATCTTGTAGAGGAATATGACACTTGAAGGATGGTAGGAACTGACTAATCTTCTTCGGCAGCTTGTAGAATGTTCTAATAGAAGCTCGCTTCAAGATATAGCCAATCTTGTCTGTGACACCTCTGACATATGGTAGTACAGCAGGCACACGCTCGACTGTGGCCAGCTTCACTCGGTCACTGTGACGTAGGCGTGGGACCCGAAGCTTGTTGTCGTGCAGAACTTGCTTGACGTGCTGAAGCTCGGCGGCCAGGTGTTTGCTGTCACAGATCCCTCGTGCTCTCTGTAACAAAGATTTGCCCACGGTATCTAACTGTGAAGGATGGTGGTGAGATTCACCGTTTAAATATCGGTTTGTATGGGTCCTTTTTTTTATACACAGTGTGACCAATGGTGTTATTAGGATTTCGGATGACTAACACATCTAGGAAAGGTAAGGAATTATTTGCCTCTAACTCCATAGTAAATTGAATTTTAGAGTTTATGGAATTAAGATGTTCTAAAAATGCAGTTACTTTGTCTGATGGTAAAATTGTGAAAGTATCGTCTACGTACCGCTTGTAGATCCTTGGTGTAACAGGTGCAGTAAGGAGGGCTTTCTCCTCAAAGTCTTCCATGAATATATCGGCGACAATGGGAGATACATGTGAGCCCATCACTACACCATCTACTTGATTGTAAAACTCTTCCTTCCACAATAGATAGCCAGATGTAAGGCAATGTCTTAGTAATACTGCATATTCTGCTGGCATGTTATTTTCCTCTAGTTTCCTAGTTATAATTGAGATGCAGTCTTCAACAGGTAGGCATGTAAATAGAGATTGAACATCAAAACTGACCATGGTTTCATTGTCAGTAAGATGTAGGTCTTTTATCTCACTGACAAAATGGTATGAATCCTTAGTGTGTGCTCTTGTGTGTCCTCTGAGTGGTGATAATATTTTAGCTAAGTATTGAGCCAATCTGTAAGTTGGCGAATCAATCTGACTCACTATTGGACGTAATGGAGCATTCGGTTTGTGTATCTTTGGTAACCCATACAACTTCGGTGGTTTGGCGCATGAAGGTATTATCTAATTAACGTCCAGATTCAATTTTTCGGAGTATTTCTTAATTAGATCGCTAGTTGTTTTAAGCGTATTAGTTGTAGGGTCTGTTTTGACCTTTCGATAAGTACTTTCATCCGACAAAAGTTGTTGTATTTTAAAATTGTAATCTGACGTATCCATTATAACCGTAGAATTACCTTTATCTGCGCGGAGAATCGTAAGCTCTGTTCTGTTGCGTAAGTTTTTCAACGCGTTAAATTCATTTTTGGGAAGATTTAATTTTGGCGCTGAACTTCGACGTAACATAGACGAGATGTCTTGACGCACTGCTTTCTGCTTACGATATTTAATTCTTATTTACTGCTTACGCGGCTTGGCACCGCGGAAATTATCCACGGTAAATGTCCTTGTAAATTTAACGCGCTTTACAATATTAAATAATATTGAGAAATCCCCCCGTTTTCAACTTAAATTATATACAACATAATATATAACAAGACGTCTTAAATGGTCTCATAAGCATGTTTTTTTTAATAAATTCTTAAGTAAGATTGCCATAGTGCAGTTTGCAACCACATAACGTCTAGCAAGAAAATATTTATATACAGTAGTATAGAAGCATAAAAATTATTGCATTGGGTAAAATAAAATAATTCGGACAGAGGCATGTTGGCATGATGGTGGGCACTCATCTAACGTCACCACTGAAATTAACAACCGCATTTTGAATTGTTGATTTACCACGTAAATCTGCACGTCAGAGAAATTAAAAATATTTCTGGATATGTAAACCCCATGTGATGTCGTTGAATCTACTGTCTTTCTTGGAATTACAGTCGGCATGAAGCTTCAATGGGGCTCTCATATACCTAAACTAGCTAGTAAACTTAGGTCTGCAGCATATGATGTAAAAAAAATATAGGTAGAGTTTACATATGTTGGGTCATATGGCCTCTAAATCTTCATTACCAATATAATTTTTATACAGACAGTCCTCAACACTACAGTTAATGTCCTCATACGGTATTTTTCGCGGTGTTATTGTCAGAAATTAATGCCTTTTTCAAAACTTTTATTGTGGCGTCGTCCAGTGTTTGTTTTGATAAGTTGTAAACAGCGCGTTGTTTATGATTCGTGTCTGTGGTCAACGATTTCGTATGTTGGACATTTGATATAGTTGTTAATTTATGGTTTATCTATGTGTTTTACATCCGTTCGCGATCTCGACAACAGCGCCTCCTGCCGGGTCCAGTTTTCGCGGTGATA
>CAJQZP010000983.1:0-129340 GCA_907164705.1 Parnassius apollo
TAAAACACCGTCATAAATAACCTTGGTAGTAGGGATTGAAAACTTCGAAATTTCGATACGGTTCTCTATTTATGTTATTGGTTAAATTTTTTATTGGGTTTGTGTTTTTGAAACTGGATAAGGTATCGGTTTAATAATAAGAAACTTGTTCTAAAATACACTATTTTTTAGGATTCCAATTCAAAAGTGGAAACTATTGAAGTGTTCAACTGTACTTTTTATTACACTAGGGACCCGCCCCAGCTCCACCTGGATGGGATCTAGCAATTCGTTATTTAGATTACAGGTAGTCTTCAAACATCATACATTCTATAATTTTTTCGATTTCTTAATATATCCTTAAGTATTTCTGAAAAACATTGAGCTAATATGTACTACGTACCAGAGGAGACACTGCATTCAGCTACTCTGTTCCACTCAACTGCGGTGCATGCACTGAACTTTACTCAGTCACTCGCTAGGCGCTTGTAGAGTTGTCATGTGTTGTGTTGATTTAAAAAAAATCCCTTGATATAAATATGCCGTCTTGTGTACTTAAATATTGCACAAATAATTCATGAAATGTCAGTAAAAACCAAGGAATTACTTTTCATCGGTTAATAAGATACTTATTCAATAAAAAAGTATTATAAATTAATAATAAAAAAAATTATTCCTAAGACGCCATCTCGTATCATTGAATATAGATTATGAAATTAATATGTTCAGATGCGACATTTCTGTGAGTACTTAAGTTAAGGACGAATATATTCTTATACACATTTTTTGTAGAAACATATAAGTTATTATAATTAGGCTAAATTTTTCATGTTTAAATCTGCTTACTATTCTTTTATTTTATTTTTAGGTTTCCACTTCAAAGTCAAAGTGGAATAAATTCGTCCATTTTTAACTCTCGCGTGCCCAGCATTTATGAACGATTATTTACAGCATTTATGATTCTAATTTAAATAAATATATTTGTAATTTAAATTTTATGTTAATAAGTTTTGTTAAACATACATTTAGTATGTTTTTTTATATTTGACATAGATACCTTTTAAAATATTCAGATAAAAATATCATTAAAATGTAATTGTGATATAATATTATGTAATATTATATGAAATAAACAAATATAATATACAAAATAAATGACAAAATTTAAATATTGTTCTCGATATACCTACGGATCATTCTACCTATGTTTATTCTATGATAAAAAAAACCAAACGCGCGAACACAGAGTAGCGCACATTTTTGTTTGAGATAGCTGTTCTAGTACGTAAGTACATATTACTTCAATGCTGAAAAATAAAGCCTATATCATGGCATTGCCTTCTATCTGTTCGTCATGTTTCATTACAATTGATTTATTCATTACGAAGACTAAGAAGTAAAAAAACAGACAGAAAAACTACGTACCTACATTTCAAGTGACCCCAAAACGATGCTAGATTACTTGACAAGTAATCACACACACCTCATTCATTTCTGAGAAAGTTACGGAATGATTATTCTGGCACGCTACCCCTGTGCGTGTCGGCGACCTTTAAATATCTTCGGGATCTATTATTTTCTTCAGACACGCAGGTTTCCGTATGATTGACGTTTGTCCTTCACCGTCAGGCACGTGATAAATCAACGCTTAATTGATTAATTATTAATTGATTACTAAATTGCAATAAATAATTTAAATGTTAGCGACGAAAATATTGAATCCGGTTTGCCTACTAAATTTAAGGTGAGTGTAAAAGCCCCGTCCTACCATGGCTCTGTAAGTGAAATTTCAGTATGAGGTGCTATGTGCAGTTTCAGTCATTTTTTCTAGAGTAAGGGTAATAATAGGTAAAAACAAGCTTACATTCAATACATCTGATGTTAGATAGAAGTGTGTGGCAAAGACATCTGGCACTGAGGACAACTATTAAATGCCTTGTTTCCAGTATAAATGATCGTCGGTTTTCTCCACCATATGAAACATAGCAGTATGAAGCTAATATTTTACGCTGATATTCTATTCAACTAACGTTAAAATCACATTATATCATACTATAGATTATGTATTACTGGTGTCAGATGCGCTCGTTGCGGAAGCTTAGTTCCGTTTGCCTTCCGATAACTCATCTCGCTTCGAAGCTGCACGCGCACTTTAATACGAAATGTTTGATATGATTATAAGATAAATTAGATTTAAACAATAAGGTAGCGGCGCCTTCCCGTAGTATAGAGCAACCCCTACTCGATCCGAATCCGATAACCTGGTAAGACATGCATGAAATGGAAGGAAGCAGATGGTTCAGGATCGCGTTATGTGGCAATCTACGGGGTGGTCTATGTTCACAGACCAGAAACCAATTCAGTGTCTGCCAGTCTGTCTGTTAGTCAAGGACGCTTTTTTATTATTACAGTATATAATAGAATATTTTTTATTCAATATAGATTAAAAGTAATTCTTATTGAAAAACACTTATTAATTTTATCACTAGTTCGGATAAATCGCTGTCCTGGGAAGAACCAGCAAGAAACTCAGCCGGGCTTTTTTAAAGCATATTTTACATGATGTACAAACTATTTATGTAGCAGATATCTATCGCCGAGTATTAGTCTTAATATGCCTCACTCAGAAGTGAAACAACTTTCTTTTATTTTCTTTTTGTTCTTGCATCTTACGACACCAACAGGACGAAATGGGGTGATGGATTATTTTTAGCCACACTCGACTTTAAAATTGCAATACTTTTTATTTCTCTGAACAGCTGCAATTCCCTTGAATGTAATTATAGCGCAAAAATATCAATTTAACAAAATTCAACATAAGGGCGACCGACAGTTAAGGACCGTCCCAGCTAATGCCCGCCGAGAATTATACAAGATTGAACGTACGTTGGTTTTTTCTAAAATTTTAGTGCTTTAGAGCTAATTTGCTCTATAATTGCTAGGATCGAGGTAAATTTCACAGCCACCGTAGTACAAGAAGGCCTTAATGGGCTGCTAACGAAGAAGATAAATCAACTTATATAAACCTAAAGTTTTCTCTTCATTCTTTTATTAAAGTTACTCCCTTACTAGATTTTTTCGAATATAGGTATAAATTTGGAATATATGCATTACATGTGACATAAGTACTTATCTTTTATTGCACATCTCTTTTGAAATTCACTTTATGAAGTAATATCCAATTTACAAAGCTGAAAAAACACAATTGAAATGAATCCGAAAATGGTTTTGCGCCGGAAAAATAATTTCCTTTTCATTCAAATATATTTTGTGCATGCACATTATATTTGCATCAAGTGTAAAAAGTTGACTGGAAATAAATTGCCTTTTCTAACCTATAAAAAGTGAGCAAGGATTTAAAACCTAATATCTCTGACAGATCGTTTATGTGTGAAATGTTATGTGAAGCAAAAGAATTTCGTTTACTCAACAATCTTTGGAGACAAACATGAGCAAAATATAGACTGCATATTTTTATTTGTTTGTTACTTTATTCACCGTACATAATTTTCCATATTTTATTTATTATGAAGCGGCAAGAATATTTTACTTTTACAGCTAGCTTTTTGACGTGATTTGTTTTTATAGAAGAGGGGGCAAACGAGTATACATTTCACCTGATGTTAAGTGACTACCGCCGCTCATGAATATCTGCAACACCAGGGGAATTACAGGTGCGTTGCCGGCCCTTTAGAAAGGAGTAAGCTCTTTTCTTGAAGGTTTCCAGGTCGTATCGGTCCGGAAAAATCGCCGATGGTAAACTATTTCACAGAGAAGTCGTACGCGGAAGAAAAATCCTTGTGAAACCTACAGTGGTGGACCGCCAAGCATCCAAATGGTTTGGATGGTATCGGGACGTTTGCCGCGTAGTTCGTTCATGAAATTTGGCGGCAGGGATTATTCCGAACAATTCCACAGAACACTCACCGTGATAGATGCAATAAAATACGCAAAGAGATGGAACATCTCTTCGCAGCGCCAGTGAATCGAGCCGATCGGAAAGCAACCCGGTCGTCGACGATTCAAGCCGCTCTACGCTGGATGCAGTCGAGTGGAAGGAGTTTGCACTGAGGAGCCCCAGCTTAGAGATGGGAACAGTATTTCATGCGCGGCCGAATTTGCATCTTGTAAAGTTGCAAGCGGTGTCCCAGCGAAAAACTGTGTGTGAATGTGTTAACTCTCTTTATAGTAAAAAGAAGCATAAGCCAGTTACAAGTTACTCGACTCCAAAGATACATTTCCTTTATGGTACAATATATACGCTTTCACAATACAGTCCCAGGAAAGACATAGAGCTAAGCTATCAAATTACTGAATATTACATAAATTATGTGTTAAAAAGGGAGATGAGGCTGCAATCATCAACAGATTTGACAGTATCAGGCAACTGAACAGACAGATCTCCAAATGCATGCGGCGAGACTTACGCAACTTTAATACCGCTCGTATTAAAGAAGCGATCAAGCGGAACCAGGGCTCAAAAGTCTTTGCCAGAGATCTGTCTGCCAGAAAGAGCCAACTGTCAAAGCTGAAGACTGAGTGTGGCAGCATCGTTTCCGGGACACCTGAGATTTTGAGTGAGATTGAGAGATTCTATGGGCAGATGTACACATCATCGTTGGAGCCACACGCAAGTGTGAGTAACAATCCAAGAGCAAGTCTTATCTGACACTATTCTGATGATATCCCGGACGTCAGTCTGAGCGAGATTAGAATGGCTCTCCAGCACCTTAAAAACGGCTGGGCCCCGGGCGAGGATGGAATTACAGCGGAGCTCCTGAAAGCGGGTGGAACACCAGTACTTGAAGTCCTGCAGAAGCTCTTCAATTCCGTCCTCCATGGTGGCACTACTCCGGAGGCGTGGAGCAGAAGTGCGGTGGTCTTGTTCTTTAAGAAAGGCGACAATGCTTTCTTGAAGAACTACAGACCGATTTCCTTTCTGAGCCGCGACTACGTGCTGTTTTCGAGAGTCATTACGAATCGTCTTGCACGCAGACTCGACGACTTCCAGCCTCCCAAACAAGCCGGATTCCGAAAAGGCTTCTGTACCATAGACCACATACATAACCTGGGACAGATTGTACGGAAGACCGAAGAGTACAATCCAATTTGATTTTAAGATCTACTTTGCCTGGCGTATGTGGACTATGAGAAAGCCTTTGATTCCGTCGAAATTCGGGCGGTACTACAGTCCCTTCAGCGGTGCCAAGTTGACTGTCGGTATATCAAAGTGCTGAAGTGTTTGTACAGCAGGGCTACGATGGCTATCCGAGTACAGAACCAGAGTTCGTAACCTATCCAACTGCAGAGAGGTGTAAGACAGGGTAACGTTATATCCCCGAAACTCTTCACCGCTGCGTTGGAAGACGTTTTCAAGTTACTGGACTGGAAAGGATACGGTATTAACATCAATGGCGAGTACATCACTCAACTTAGATTTGCCGAAGATATAGTCCTTATGGCAGAGTCGCTGGAGGAACTTAGCGCTATGCTCAATGACCTCAATGGTGTCTCCCAACGGATAGGTCTTAAGATGAACATGGACAAAACAAAGATCAGGTTTAATGTCCATGTCACACCTATACCGGTAGTTGTTGGGAGCACTATGCTCGAAGTTGTTGACGAGTACGTGTACCTGGGAAAAATAGTCCGACGAGGTAAGTCCAACTTCGACCGAGAGGTCAATCGACGGATTCAACTTGGCTGGGCAGCGTTCGGGAAATTACGACACATCTTCTCGTCAGGTATACCTCAATCTCTAAAAACTAGATTGTACAACCAGTGCGTGTTGCCAGTGATGACTTACGGATCTGAGACGTGGTCCTTCACTGCTGGCCGTATGAGGGCGCTCAAGGTCACTCAGCGAGCTATGGAGAGGGCTATGCTCGGAGTTTCTCTGCGTGATAGACTCAGAAATGTGGATATCCGCAGTAAAACCAGAGTGATCGACATAGCCCAACGGATTAGTAAGCTGATGTGGCAATGGGCCAGCCGTATAGCTCGAAGAACCGATAACCGATGGGGAAGAAAGTTTCTCGAGTGGCAGCCTCGTACCGGTAGGCGTAGTGTAGGGCGACTCCCCACTAGATGGAGTGATGACTTGGTAAGATATGCAGGAAGTCGATGGATACAGGTGGCGCAGGACCGTGACATTACTTGGGGGGGGGGGGGGGGGCTATGTTTGGCAGTGGACTTGTGAAGGGCTGTAATGATGATGATTATGTGTAAAAAGGCTTATTATACTATTAAAGAATACATAAATGATAATTACACGTATGAGTGAGGTAATTGTTATGAGGTGATCACTATCTAGAATATTATGTCAAAGAAACAAAAGAGGTATTTCAGGATCGTGGCGAATGTCGGTTACTTCTCGTATTTATGTTTTTAGATCTGATGTTAATATAATGATTTTTTGTAAATAATAGCACCTAATAATTCTTATCTCTATCTAGTATTTTATCAAATCTGAAAATAATATTAAAATTTAATAAAACTTAAAACAACATGCATTGATTATAATCTGTAACTGTAACGAATCTAGAGAAAAATATCCGGGGCTTCCTGATCAAGATACTAGAATAAAATTGTTAAATAATTGTATTGCCATGGGTCCCTGATACGAGCGCTAATTTCTTTCGTTCTTGCATTCGTCCGCCATCTATAAATTGGTGTAAATCACATAAAAGGTTCCGTTACAGAGATATATAGATAGATAAATATACACGAAGCTAAAAATGCGTGTCTTGAGCCATTTTAATAAAAGAAAAGGCTTATAATTCGACTGTATGTTTTTGTATGTATGTTACGCAATATTTTATCAATTGCAAACCGATTTATACGATTTCTTTTAAAATAAATATTAATTATAATTTTATTTCAATAATCTATGCAATTAATTCAAACAGTACTTTAATTTAAAATATTTAAAAATTACAGGGAGGCGTAGCAAGTTAAGTGATGAAGTTTTTAAAACTATTTAGTAGGCATTAAAATGTTATAGTCCATCCAAAAGGATAAAAAATCGGACTTCAATTCTTTAAAAAATAATAAATTTACATTCTAAAAAGAATAAAATAACCTAACATTCTGAAGTCAGGGTTTTGATTGTTTTATTCGCAACGTCTTAGCATCGACTTGTGAATCTAAATATATTTTTCTCTTTTTAGTTCTTTGAAGTGGGCTTTTAATTTTTATTGAAAGGATTTTTTTTTACTTTCAATATATGACTTATTTATAGTTTCTTACGTACACAGCGTTGGGTCCTACTAAATGTGATGTAGATCTGAAAACATGCAATATCATGGTCAGTTGCTCAGAACAGTGCTTTTTGGCAATCTGTAGAGGTCGTCTATATTCTTCAGTGGAATTTATCGATTACAATTTTTTATAGGATAACGGTGACAAATAATCACACAGTCCACCCGATGGTAAATGGTTGCTGTGGCCCATAGACATCTACATCTATCCTTAATTATGAAACAAAATGCAGATTAAAATGGAACCTACATTTATGATGGCAATAATGATAATAGATAATCAGTTGTTATCTTATTGTTGGTGTCCAATATTTTATCATTTTTTCTTTCTTTTTTTTTTGCTTTCAGTTTCCTTCATCATTCGGTAAGCGATCAACAAACGAGTCAATTAATATTCCGGCGTTTTTCTGTTCAATTTCAATCAAGATGTATTTAAGCCAAGAATAATTATGCCGTAGAATAAACTATTGAATATTAGTATATACCGAGGTTATATAAAAAAGCATTAGTTACATAAGGTAATCACAGCTTACCCCAAAGTAAGAGTGTTGTGGAGCACTGATTTAATATAAGTAAAAAAGTAATTTATATTCGCCCGTAGATATCTTCGGCGTTGGTAATTCTGCTAGAAAACAAAAGAAATGCTCGCGTAATGTGACGTGATTTCGTGTTTTATATTTGCCTGTTACGGATTAGTAAGCTGAAGTGGCAATGGGCCGGCCATATAGCTCGAAGAACCGATAACCGATATGGAAGAAATGTCCTCGAGTGGCAGCCTCGTACCGGTAGGCGTAGTGTAGGGCGACTCCCCACTAGATGGAGTGACGACCTGGTAAGATATGCAGGAAGTCAATGGATTCAGGTGGCTCAGGACCGTGCTTTGTGGAATTACTTAGGGGAGGCCTATGTTCAGCAGTGGACTTGTGAAGGGCTGTAATAATGATGATGATGATGATGATGATTTGCCTGTTGCTGTAATAGTGAGAATATCCCTCAGCGGATTTTATAAATTTGTTAGTTTAAGAAAACTGTAAAGATGAATTCACTTTGAACAAATTTTCCAAAGTACTTTTATAAAGCCTTTCAAGAAATGGTATTCTCACTTGAGAAGAGTTATAAGAAAATATAACTTCATAATATGCAATATATATTTTCTACGTCATAAAAGACACTTACTGTCCAAATTTAAGAGTTCTACGTCAAGCGGTTTAGACCGTGCATTGATAGATGAATTAGTCACTCAGGACATCATCTTTTATATACGTAGATTAAACATAGCGTTACACGTCGTCTTCGCAGGCTCAGTGGCAGAGTTCAAGAAGTAACAGAGTTAGTTTGATCCCCGGTGAGAACTGAATAGTGTCTGCCAGACTTGTGAGATTCTGTCGTAAAGCGACAATTAAAAAACTAAGAACCTAACCTAACAACAACGAAACAACAAAAAAATAGAACAAAAATGAATAATTTATTTAAAATTTTAAAAGATATTTACAGTTTTATATAAAAAAAGTATGAAGATGATGATGGGTGACGTGAATTACAATTATTTTTTTTAAAAAATAAAGATAAGTGAGTATTGAAACGGAGCCCGAAGACCAAAGTGGCACAACGCGCTTGGCAGTGGTGCTCACCGCTCACGGAGTATGCACAGGCTGTGCCTGTGGTAGGTGCGCAGCGCCTGATCTAGGCACACGCAGCGTCTGGAGAAGGCACACGCAGCGCTTGGAGTAGGCACACGCAGCGTCCGGAGTAGGCACACGCAGCGCCTGGAGTAGGTACACGCATCGCCTGGAGTAGGTACACGCAGCGTCTGGAGTAGGCGCACACAGCGCCTTGGTAGATGCTCTCAGCGCATGAAGTAGACGCTCGCAGCGCCTGGAGCAAGCACGCACAGCGGCTAAAGATAGCGCGGGCACTAGTAGGTGGAGGCGTAGGCGTGGCTACGCGACGTCTTCAGATGAAGGCAGTGGCTTGCAGGATCCCGGGGCAGTGCGACCGCGGGATAAGGCCTTTAGAAGATGCTTCTAGTTTGAAAGCTGAAGCGAGACTGACTATTGGTTTTTTTTTTGCGCCCGAAGCAATTAAAGGGCTACCCTATACGTAGGGAGGCGGAAAATGCATTACGCATACCACGATAGCCGGTCTATCGTGGTTATGAGGGGCTCAGTGTCCTACCGGGGGAGCCTAAGTGATACCCTCTAAAAACCGCCTTTGGGGACAGGCAGCCGGCTGATTAAGCTGTATTGTGCCTTATCATGAGCGACCCTCTTTTGGGAAAAGAGGGCGCAGGCGGCTAAGAGCCGCTGAGGGAGTGCCTACGAAGGCAAATTAATGTTAGTTATTACAATAATTTAATTTAATTAGAGTTGGCCTGAGCCGCCAGGAGACAGTTCAGGTCGTTTGACAGTTTATTAGGCGGGTCCGAGAGAGAGTTTCTCGGCCTGCGGACACGATAGCGAGAGGGGGTGGGGCTGCATAAGAAGCTGCCTCACGAATTAATTGGTTTGGGTGCGACTCTGAGGCTTTGAAGAAGTTCTCAGAGAGTTTTTTAAGGAATTGTTGAATTGTTGGGAGCTCTAAGTCCCGATGAAGGTCGGCATTACGGACGTACCAAGGTGCGTTCGCAGCTCGACGACAGAAGAGGTTCTGAACTATTTGGAGTTCATTTATAATATTAGGGTTTGCGTGCGCAAAGACGGGGCCCGCGTAGGACATGACTGGTCGTATACAGACCTTGTAAAGGGTACGCTTGTTTCGAAGGGACATTTTACCGTATCGGCCCAACATACTGTTGAGCCTACTCAGATAAAACCGTGCGTGACGGGTTACTCTTTTGACGTGGGGCCTGAAAGTGAGCCCTGTGTCTAGAGTGACACCTAAATATTTGGCGGACGTATGCCAGGGGACAGGGGTCCCTAGCATACGTATTGGTGGAGTGTTTTTGATACGGCGTCGTTTATAATCGAAGTGAACGGCGGAGCTCTTCTCCTGGTTCACATCGATGCGCCATTTTTTGAACCAAGCTCCTAGGTCATCAACTGACTTTTGGATCTTGTTCCGTATGAAGGGTAGTGAGACACCTTTGCAGTAGATGGCAATGTCGTCTGCGAAGAGGGGAGAGTTGAACACCTTTCGACGGGATGGGAATGTCGTTGGTGAACAGGATGTACAGCAGAGGAGGCACAGCAGAGGAGACTCTATTTGCCGATTGTTCGGCTTTTATACTTTTTTTAGAGAGCTCCGCGCTCGACGACGGATCTGAGATAAGAACGGGAAATTATTTAAATTAAAAACAAATTTTTGTAAATGGCCAAGAAGAAAAGAGTATTTTTGTGGAAGTTTTGAAGTAAAAACATCAGACATATGCGCCATATTGGCCGAAATGACCCCGACATTCGAGTGGATATGGGAACTTTGTGTTTTTGTCATAAATCATCCACAATATTTCATCATTAGGTAACTCAAGTTTAGTCAGTAGAAGAGCCATGCCAAGAAATAAATTTAAGCTATATCTGTCTCAATGCAGACGTGATATATATATATATATATATATATATATATATATATATATATATATATATATATATATATATATATATATATATATATATATATATAAAAGAAATGTATTTATAAATGCCATTAGAGTTTACAATAAATTGTCTAACACATTCTAAAACCTTTCATTATTTTTAAAAAGAAACTCACAGAATGGCTGGAAACAAAATGTTTTTATAGTGTAGACGAATATATGACTTATAAATAAATCTACAATAATGGTAATAATGGAAAAACTGATTAATTTTTTTCTTTTTTTTTTGTCATTTAATATTTATTTTATTTTTGACATTTTTTTATTTTTTTTAGATACTTGACATTTGTATTTAATCATTTGCACAATTAATTACATTTTGACATGTATTTATTGTAATTTAAAAATTTGGTGCCATTGAGCTATTATGTACTACGTAGTAGAGGCGACACTGCATTCAGCTACACTGTTCCACTCAACTGCGGTGCATACACCGCACTTTAATCAGTCATTCGGTAGGCGCTTATAGAGTTGTCGCGTGTTGTGTTGATTAAAAAAAATCTTTTGATAAAAATATGCCGTCGTATATACTTAGATATTGCACAAATAATTCAAGAAATATCAGTAAAAATCAAGGAATTACTTTTCATCGGTTAATAAGATACATAATTAATAAAAAGTATTATGTATTAATAATAAAACAAATTGTTCTTAAGACGCCATCTCGTGTCGTGGAATATAGATTAAGAAATTAATATGTTCAGATGCGACATTTCTGTGGGTACTTATGTAGAGGACGAATATATTTATTATACACATTTTTTTGTAGAAACATATATAAGTTATTATAATTTGGCAAAAATTTTCATGTTTAAATCTGCTTATTATTCTTTTATTTTATTTTTAGATTTCCACTTCAGTCAAAGTGGTATAAATTCGTCCAATTTTAACTCTCGCGTGCCTAACATAACGTGCATAACAATTTAAAGAAATATATTTGTAATTTAAATGTTATAATATAAGTTTTGTTAAATATACATTTAGTATGTTTTTATATTTGAATTAGATACCTTTTAAAATATTCAGATAAAAATATCATTACGATGTAATTGTGTATATCACAAATACATCGTAATGATATTTTTATCATGTAATATTATATTAAATAAGCAAATATAATATACAAAATAAATGACAAAATTTAAATATTGTTCTCGATATAATTTACCTATTTAACAATACAATCTACTATTAATAATAACCTACAGGTCATTCTACTTATGTTTATTCTATGATAAAAAAACAACCACGCGAACACAGAGTAGCGCACTTTTTTGTTTGAGATAGCTGTTCTAGTACGTAAGTACATATTACTTCAATGTTTGGTGCTGAAATATTTTTAAAACATACATCATTGTTTTTCTTCAATAATTTAACCTCATAAAATTTCAATAATATTTTTTGTATATTGTAAAGATATTGCACGTCAATATAATGGTATAATGTAAGATCTCATTAATAAATAAAATCATCATAATATTATGTACTACATTCTGGCAATTAATAAATGAATTTGAATTTGAATTTGAATTTATTGCCATAATTGCTTGCTGGTCGGATAAGCGATTCCAGCACCAGATGCTTTACACCTTTTGACACTGCACTATATAGCCGGTCTAGATAGTGAGGTTACTCGTGTATCAACATCGGTAATCATAAGATCTTTCAGGAATTCCCCAAACCTGCCATTTAACCCCACTAGGTAAATAAGGGTGGTTGATTCTAAAATTCCCCACTACACGGCCGGTTTGAATTACAAACTTTTTATCGAATTAAAAGCTACAATATATTTCTTACAATATTTGTAAAGTTTCAAATTCATTATTTCGTGCACGTTCAAGACTGTAACATGTAAGACGTGACTAGAAAACATTAGTGTCTAAATTCGTAACAATAGCGTGCAAATTGAAAACCCATTCTCCACTTTATATTGAGTTAAATTGTTGTTGCGCGAAGAGGGATATATTGAATGCTTGTTAGTTTTTCTTTTGGTGTGATTGTGATCGTGGAAAATGAACTATAACATTCTATTCTCCGACATTCTTACGTCTTATATACACTGATGTATATATGCGTTTCCGCCAAAGTAGAAAAAAATCCTGTAATAGGCACATTTGTGACTCTGTAATTTGTTTTTCAAATACATCAAACATTACATATCTAATTATTTGTCAAAATCAATATATCCAATTTTCATCAATCTCGAAGGTCTAGTACAAAAATAATATATTGCGGAAACGGAAATTAGGCACTTTCGTTATCGTTTTTGATGTATTACGTTTTTAATTTTTACTTAATATGAAATATGTTATGATTATTTAGAAATATCTATAAACGATCCACAGACTAACTTGTAACACTGGTAACGATCTGTACATGTTTTAGTAATTACGTTAAGTTTATAAAAACACTAATATTAATATTTATACATAATATTAATAAAAGTTATTTTATATATATATTATTAGATATCTGTGTTTTAGTTAAAGTTTGTAGTTCCATTTTTAATTACAGTAAGTTCCTATCTAATTCACGTAAAGGATTTTTGCTAACAAGTAGGTATGTCAATGACTAATGGATGCAACAAGGGATTATTTCATACAGGTTAACCAAATATTAATGTTCCACTTTAAGTGTTTCTCTTCTTTATTTTTATTTTTTGTGGCGGCATGGTAATTTTTTAATGATTAGCGAAATTAGAAAATAAAATTTAATTAATATAATAAAAATAAGAGTATGATAATACAACTACCTGTGTTGAACTACCTGTTTTAAAAAAATGACAAACACGGATCTTAGAACATTATTAGTAGAATGTTTAAATTGTCAAATTATTTAAGTTTCTTGAAATCTCAGTAAAATAAACAATAGATAGAGATTAAATCGCATAAACTACACAAAAAAGAAGTTTTAGTGTATTTAAAAAAAAATTATATTATATCATTAGGAAGGTGGATATGTCACATAAATTTTAGTCATTTAGAGGTGCGAAACTGCCATAGGTTTTTTAATGGATAGAATAAAGGCGCCAAATGAGCCCACAGTCCTCCTGATGGTAAGTGAATGCAGAGGCCTAAAGCCATCTATCTACATTTATCCTCGATTAAGAATGAAAATGCAGATGCATTGTCACCCCTGAGGACAATGATGTAATGCCTCGTTTCCAGTAAAAAATGGTCTCCAAATCTTTACACACATTAACTCATTATGCGAAACAGAGTAGTATCAAGCTGCTATTTTACGCTGGTATTCTGTGAGAGCGTTATCCCTCTCCGGTCGAGTACGAGTACGAATGGGTCCATTCATGCTACAACTATAATATAGCTGCAGCGTGACTATACCAGGTATAGAATATAGGTTATTATAATAAATAGCAAATATATAAATAACAAATATAATAGCAAATAAAGATTATTATTATTATTATTAGGTGTCTGCCAATGTTATTTTTCGGTAACTTTTATTAAATATTTCATCAAGATGTCAAAGCGGCAGACTTACTTACCTTTACATTTTTTGTCATTTTTTTTACACCTTTCACACTTAAGCATCTCTATACCAACCGCTGTACAAACTAAAGAGTCCCCATTTCATGTACCTCAGGTACATGCCTATTAAAAGTCCACCACTGAACATGGTCTTCCTCCATAAGCCTCATAAAAGGGATATATTATGTTGCTGTAGTTGATTTGCTTGGCAAACAGATTGACAAGCGCATTTTTTACGCAATTTTGCCCATTTCTTTACGCTGCTGCTCTTCTCCTGCTTCATTTCCCTCTGTCCACTCGTACGACACTCATGGGATGATATGGGGTAGAGGATATACGGTACTATACGGAGGTCTAGAAACTTAAAATAAAACTTATTATTATTATTTACTCTAAACAAAAAGCAATACAAATAAGTAACGTACGAGTATTGCATGTGAACACTACAAGCGTGGTCACCTTGGCGAGGTGTACCTTGTTTAGGATGGATGGCTTCAGAGGTGGCTGAACTGAGTTATTGACGTAAACAGTGGTGTGAGATGATTATATTTGCTCAATATGCGGTACAATTTTTGTCTACAGGGCTTGGGTTCGAAACCTGCACCTAACAAGTATCTGTATTCATTATCACTATCTACCACAAGACCACTGTTGAACCCATATACTGCCGCAATATAGGTACGGTCCTGAGCAACCCGCGTCCATCAATTTTATTCCTAGTCCCTTTGTACGTAGATATTCTATATGGATAGGTATGCTCCCGAGTCTACTTGTTGTGTTCATTATTCAATTTATATTTTTATATTGGTTCGTTAAATTTAATTAACGATGGCACTGTCACGTAACTGAGTTACTTGTTCGCTTGTTAAAATTTTCCGATAAAATGGCTGCCATAATTACGACCAACAACAAACTTTTAAAATAAGAATTGTAGTATATATATAATTTTAAGAACATATTAGAGAGTTGATGTGGACGTCTATGGGCCACAATATCCACTAATCATCTATTGGACTGTGTATTCGTTGATCACCCTAATTTTATAAACAAAAATAACTAAAAAATTCAATAAAAAAGCATGTTGCATGCATGTTATTTCCTAGAAGATAACATATAGTACATATAGCTCCCAATAAAAGAATTGTAGTGTTATGCTATTTACATATTATTTTACACTATTTTAAATTTATTTTTCCATTCTGTTTTTGATATTTTGCATCACCTTTATTTCCATAGGATTCTGTAACGTTTTTAAACCATAAGAACACAATAACAAATCATTTTCACTTCGTATTTTCACGTTATCAGCACTTTTTAAATCGGTGTTGATGGAGTTTACCTTTTTTCGATCATTTATTTAGTTCTCCGTAACTCTGCAATTTCGGGCTTCGTGCGCGCTGTTGCGCTACTTTTGTTTCTATATCAATAATATCTCATTTTTCACTTAAATCTTGCCGTTTCTCTATTACGAGCCTGAAACCAAAATTTGACATGTTTTGACATCGTTGTTTATCTGGTTGTCATGTCGTTACCAATATATATATATATATATATATATATATATATATATATATATATATATATATATATCATATATATGTTACAAATAGTTTGCTATCACTCGACGCCATATTATGGCGTTTGACAGATGCGCATATTATTTGAGATGCCAGAATATGGCGTTTGGACAGACGAGGGGGTATGTACATACAAGCTAGAGGCAGTATGTGAAATTTGTGAAATAAAGGCTTGCAACTATCTAAAGACCAAGCTCCACAAATGGCCCTTACACACTTCTTTTGAATACGAAAGGCCTTAATTGATAGAATCAGGCGTTACTTTGCGGAAATCCATTATAATAAAAAATAAAAATATAAATTTCTTTTGCAACTCAATCCAGGTAAGACACATCATTTTGTATGTTTTGATGGTGTGTCTTGCCTGGAATAGTGGTGTTGAGAGTAGTGGTGCTTGGTCTAGTGGTGACGGAGTTAGTGTATGCAATTGAGGGAGGGCGGGAGGTGCGCTTCAATCCAGGTAAGACACATCATTTTATATGTTTAGCGGAAAGTTGCAAAGAAATTTATGTTTTTATTTTTTATTATAACGAAAGGCCTTGCCAACCTCAACCGAGTTGCCCCACAACAAGAGGCCATATGAAAGCACTGAAAATACATAGCCGAAATAAGCGCTCAGCGCCTCTTCAGTAGATAGATACTGTCAACCGTAGCTGCTTTGTAGCATAAAAATCTCTCAAGTTTATCGCATACGTACTCTATATGAGTTTTCCAGTCACAGGGCATGTCAACCATTAATCCTAAAAATTTAGTAGAGTGGACTTCTTCAATTTTTGTATTATTATAACAAATAATCAGTCCAATAGGTGGAGTTCTATAATCTCTAAATTGTATCATTTTGGTTTTATTTAAGTTTATTTTTAGACTGTTACTTTTGAGCCATCTAAATCATTTTGCCGAGTGTAATAGATATTTCACTTTCATAGAATTTTCTATCCTTACACTTAATAATTACAGTAGTATCACCCGCAAACAGAACAGTTTCGTGGTCAGTGACGTTTGGAAGATCATTGATGTATATTAGAAATAAAAAGGGTCCTAACACACTTCCCTGTGGGACACCGTATTTATTATTTTGTAACCGAGACCAGCTTGTAATTTTATTGCCCTTTTGAATTTTAGTAACCTCTACACATTTTTCACGACCAGTCAGATAACTCTTCAGCCATTCATGTGCTTTTCCCCTAATTCCGTATATTTCAAGCTTATATAGTAATAATGTATGGTCTACGAAATCGAAAGCTTTAGTCATATCAAGGAAGATCGCACTTACCGGTGCCCTTTCATTATTGGCCTTTGTAGTATATTTTATTAAATTAAAGCACGCTAGTGTCGTGTTACTTTTTAATAATATTTTGATCTGTAACATAATCGTAAAGTCTTTTTATCATTATCTTTTCAAATATAATAATATTATAATAATATTAACATATAATAATAATATTCGGCAATATTACAATCAAAGTAGTATATGTGTATATCTGATGTTTTTTTAATAAAATTAGCAATTGGTTACATTATAATAATTTAATGTTAAATGTTTTAAAATATAACGAGCACACAGTCCACCTGATGGTAAGTGGTTGCTGTGGCCCATAGACATCTACATCTATCTTCAATTACGAATCAAAATACAGATCGGGGCATCAAGGTCGTTGTAGACGGTGCAAGCTCCGATTGCAAGCCTATTAATGCTGGTGTTTCACAGGGCTGCGTGCTATCGCCAACGCTGTTTCTTCTGCATATCAATGACATGTTGCATGCTAGTAACATTCATTGCTATGCAGATGACAGCACTGGTGATGCTCTTTACACCGGCCGAGCCAATATTTCTCGGGAAAACGTCTCTGAGTGCCTAGACAAACTTGTGTCTGAAGTCGAGTCTCTGCTGGACAGAGTCTCGGATTGGGGGGCGACTAAATCTAGTCCAGTTTAACCCCCAGAAGACACAAGTTTGCGCGTTAACTGCTAAAAAGAACCCCTTTGTCGTATCCCCTCAGTTTCAAGGCACTCCCCTTGTTGCCTCAGCCAGTATCGGAATCCTCGGCGTCGACATATCGAGTGACGTGCAGTTTCGTGGTCACTTGGAAGGGAAGGCCAAATTGGCCTCTAAAAGCTGGCGTGCTCAGCAGAGCGGGACAGTGTTTCATGCCGGCACACCGCCTGCAACTTTACAAGGCGCAGGTTCGGCCGCACATGGAATATTGTTCCCATCTCAGGGCTGGGGCTCCCCAGTACCAGTTCCTTCCACTTGACCGCATCCAGCGCAGAGCGGCTCGAATCGTCGACGACCGAGTGCTTTCCGATCGGCTCGATTCTCTGGCACTGCGAAGAGATGTTGCATCCCTTTGTATTTTCTTTCGCATATACCATGGAGAGTGCTCTGAGGAATTGTTCGGATTAATCCCAGCCGCCAAATTTCGTGAACGCACTACGCGGCAAACGTCCCGATACCATCCACACCATCTGGATGCTTGGCGGTCCACCACTGTACGTTTCAAAAGGAGTTTTCTTCCGCGTACAACCTCTCTGTGGAATAATTTACCACCGGCGATTTTTCCGGACCGATACGACCTGGGGACCTTCAAGAAAAGAGCTTACTCCTTTCTAAAGGGCCGGCAACGCATCTGCAATTCCCCTGGTGTTGCAGTTGATCATGGGCGGCGGTAGTCACTTAACATCAGGTGAGCCACATGCTCGTTTGCCCCCCTCTACTATTAAAAAAAAAAAAAAAGATGTGCTGTCATCTGTGGGGACTAAGATCGATCGATAAGACCTCGTTTCCAGTAAAAACGTTCTCCGGTTCCGATAGTATTTTTTCAATAAATGTTTTCCTACTTGAAGGAATATGTGTCGGATATTCTTCCTAAAACCTCGAAACGTGAAGATCTGATGAGAACTCTATTTTTGAAAACCCGGTGAAACCATTTATTTTCCGATTTTTTGAAAATGATTGTTTTTCACAGCTGGAAGTTAAAAAACAAGCTGATGATACTAGTTTCTCAACTACACAGAATCAGTAATTTATTCTTGGGGCTTTAAATATACGATGTCTCTCATATACCAAGTTTAAAAATTCAATAAAACAAAAAATGTATAAAAAGTTTTATTATAAAATAAATTAATACATAGTTGATAATATCCCAGATGAGGTAGTCGTTTCCAAGCTGTTTCTAAAATAAAATTTCTAAATAATTTGTACAAATTATCATACCGTATAATTTACTTTTAAAAATTCCTGCGAAAGCCGCTCAAAGTGGTAACCCATTCTCTTGAGGTAAGCAGTAAATTTATGACCGTGATATGACAGTGCTGACCATGCAATTAATGATGATTCCTTACCCTTACATCACTTCTGCACTACTGGTGGCCTGGCAGGTTACGGCAATCACGGAGAGCTTTTGATAACGAGTAATATTCGACTTACATTCACAGTGTCTGAATTTGATCGTATTCTGTATGACGGTTATGTGTATAGTTATGCGCGGGGCCAAGTCCTCTTTTACTGATTCGCCAGTTATTTTGATGTATACTACAGACTAGACTAGAAGTCCCCAGTTTCTCGTCTTTCTTTGAGGGCGCGCGTTGTTTGAGTGGCTCACTGCACACGGCGTTGGCCTGTGTGAAGCCGTGTGCCTCCTTCATATTTTCCTTAAATGAGAGAGAACGAACGAAACTCTCGGGTACTTTTATATAAATTTTGTGAGCCTTTTCCAAGCGAAAAAGGTAAAATAATAATAATCGACTCATGTAAATGTAAAGAACCTGATACAATTGGAATGGAGACGATTTAATGTTCTTTAACATTTATGAACCCATTTTTCGTGAACGGAGTTCTTTACCTTAAAATAATTATAAGACATTACCGACGGTTTTCGATTTCTCTAGTGAATATTAATTCTTCCAAATAACACCTAAGGGAACTAATTTAAGCACTCATTATTTACTTACTGCATACATTACCATCTAGAACAGTTCTTAAGGTGAGCCAATTTCTCCCATTAGTTCTACCCTTCTAAAGAGCTAAACCTTTTTCTACCCTACTAAAAAGCTACCACAGCAGAAAATTTCTTACTGTCCGAGAATCATTTATTATTACGAAAAAATATTATTTGTTTTATTACAATCCTCTTCTCACCAACAAAAGAAACAAAAGTAAATTTTGTCCTATTGCATCATAAAAAACTAGCTTTTGCGTAACTACTTCAGCTTTCTATGTAAAGATATAAGAAAAGAGCCTTTTCCTTTTTAAAGGCCGTCAACTCATCTGCAATTCGCCTGGTGTTGCAGTTATTCATGGGTAGCGCTAATCACTTACTATCAGGTGAGCCATTGCACGTTTGCCCCCACTCCTATAAAAAAAATATCGGGCTCGGGGTGTCCGTAGTGGAGGTGGCCTTGTGTTTCTGGTGCACCTTATCTGAGAAAGAAAACGGGGAGGAGAAGTCGACAACTAAGGAGGGGTTGCCATTGGGCGGCTGGCGCTGGTGGGGTCGCGAATGTGCATGAAAACTTTTAACCAGTCCAGCATACTTTATATATAGAGGTCAGTGTGATCATTCAATTAATGGTGATTCCCTTACCCTTACATCACGTCAGCAGTACTGGTGGCCTGGCAGGTGATGGCGCTCACGGAGAGCTTTTAATGACCAGTGTGCCTAATATTCGACTTACGTTCACAGTGTCCTAGATTAGATCGTTTGTATTACGGTTATGTGCATAGTTATGTGCGTGCCAAGTCCTCTTTTACTGATTCGCCAGTTATTTTGATGTATACTACAGAATGGACGAGAATTCCCCAGTTTCTCGCGTCTCTTTGAGCGGAGCGCGTTGTTTCGGTGGCTCACTGCACACGGCGTTGGCTTGTGTGGAGCCGCGTGCCTCCTTCATATTTTTCTTAAATGAGAGAGAACGAACGAAACTCTCGGGTACTTTTATATAAATTTTGTGAGCCGTTTCCAAGCGAAAAAGCATAAAATAATAATAATTGACTAATGTAATAATAGGAATGGAGACAATTTAATGTTCTTTAACAGTTTTGAACCCTTTCCTTACCTTAATTAGTTTGAGTTCTTTACCTTAAAATAATTACAAGACACTACCAATAGTCTTCGATTTCTCTAGCGAATATTTATTCTTCCAGATAACACCTAAGGGAACTAATTTAAGCACTCATTAGTTACTTACTGCGTACATAACCATCTTAGAACAGTTCTTAAGGTGAGCCAATTTCTCTCGTTAGTTCTACCCTACTAAAGAGCTATACCACAGCGGAAATTTTCTTACTGTCCGGTGATTATTTATTGTTATGGAATAACATTATTTGTTTTATTACAATCCTTCTCTTCTCACTAATAAAAGAAACAAAAGTAAAATTTGTCCTATTGCATCATACAAAACTTTCTACGTTTTTAATCTAAATAACAAAAATATCTTAATTTTATCAATATATTTGTTTCAAAGAGGGTTCACTCCTGAGAGGGTTTTGGGCAAGAAAATGTCCGCCGCTGCTGCTGCTGCAAACGTCACATGTCTCCAAATATTTTTTTTTCTTATATCTTAGACACGCAAGTTCCCTCACGATGTTTTCTCTTCTCTGCCGGCGGAAATCGAACCCGTGTTGCTCGCGTACTGTGAAACTTACAGCGAGCGCTTAGCCTCTGAGCTACCACGGCTCAACTATTTCTTATTTAAGAATACTAGTGATACAGTTAATACTACTAATATTCTTGTTAAAAACTTTCAATTAATGTTAAACGAGCCTTTGCTTCCAACGTTATATTTTTCACAATCAATAAAAATATGCTGCAACAACCTAGTTGCAATATTAAAATATTCAGTCACACACCCGTTGTAACAACAATAAAAATATTTATTTATAAATAAATATGTAAAAAACCTGTTATTATAATTTAAAATAATATTATAATTATAATCTATACATATGAATAAAATTAAAATGTCTGCCTGTAATGCAGAAATAATAGGCTCCCTAGTAAGCTCTGGGAGTCATTTGCTTACTATTAAAATAAGCATAATATATAAAATTTTTGTCTGTCTGTATATCTGTCTGTCTGGTAATTTTCCGGGGGTAATCTTTTGGCATGGCTGACCGATTGTCATAAAACTATACGTACAGATAGAAAGCAATAGCCCAAAAACTTGATTTTTATTTGAAAAAATCAAAACAAATTGTCGCCACTTTAATAGATCCTACCTAGGCGAAGTCACGGCTGGTCGTTAGTATGAAATATAAATAAATTTATGTTACAGAATCAAATCTTATCAAATTTTATATTATTTTAAGATTCAATTTGCCACACATTTAATGTTAAACAGTTTTTTCGTGTTGCTTTTGTCTATACTGTTATGCCCAAATGGGTATTTTTTATTTATTTATACTTCAATTTACAGAGTAGCGGATGTATACACACACATAACACACACACACACACACACACACACATATATATATATATATATATATATATATATATATATATATATATATATATATATATATATATATATTGGCCCTTCCGTCCTGAGGTGTCGACCGTGATCACACGTACTTTTTGTTGTAAAAATAAATTTATGAAATATTAATTCGCGAATTTAAATTACTACGAGTACCAGGCGCTCATAAACGATAAAGTGCTGTGCAAGTGTGGGAGCAGTAGTGCAGTATTAATTGCGGTCTGTTGAACGAGTGAGTATAATATCACAGTAAGACCGGTCTTTGTGCAACACAACGTCGAAAATTGTATCACTTAAACTTTGAACCTGAAAGAATTTCCTAATAATGAGCCGACTCACAAGAAGCCCCTTCATCAAGTGGGCTAATCCACACACTGCGTCAGATTCTGACGTCTCTTTGGTTGAGGCATGCCCAAGAGCACAAGCCATACGTAACCCAGCGAACAAAAAGATTAAGAGAGCCATGTTGCGAAGATTTATTTTTGAATTTCAAAGATGAGTTGAAATCTATGATTAAAGAAATGAGTGAAAGCCAAAATCATATTCTCAATGATCTTACTAAAGATGTAGCCGAAATAAAAATTCAAAATTCTAAAATTCAACAGTCTAATCAGGAGATTGAAAAATCTCTGCAGTTTCTATCTGATCAATTTGACGGTATGTTGGTAAGAGTGGAAACTCTAGAACGAGAACGCAAAGAACAGCTATTGTATATCTCTTCACTTGAAGCAAAAGTCGAAGACATGCAAAGATTGCTGAAATCAACTACTGTAGAAATTAGGAACGTACCGTGTTCTACTAGAAACGATAACAAGTTGGAACTTACTAATATAGTACAAAATACCTGTAAAGTCCTTGCTGTTGATTTTCAACCGAGTGATGTTAAGGACGTTTTCCGCATTAAGGGAAAATCGGGGACATCTACCCTTGTAGTGGATTTCTTGCGAACAAAGACCAAACAGGAAGTAATTAAAAGTGCCAAGCTTTATAACAAAACACACCCAAATGAAAGGCTTAACTCAACTCTTATAGGTTTAGGTGGACCATCTATACCTTTATATTTATCCGAAGGTCTTACACATAAAGGTCGTAGATTACTGTATCTGGCGCGGGATTTTGCTTCAACTGCCAAATTCAAATACTGTTGGACGAGCAACGGGAAAGTTTTTCTCCGCAAAACCGACGAATCGCCGCACATTGAAATAAAGTGTGAAACAGACCTGGTAAAACTTAAAAACATGAAATGACTATTAATAATCTTATTGTGCTACAAATACTTTCAATTTTTTTATATTTTATTTTTACTTATACTTGTTTTACATACTTGCATGCTTCTTAGTTTAAGTTTTAATTCGTACTTAATCAGTAAATTTTACACTAACATATTCATAGTAATCTTTGTAAACTCAGCTAATTTATCGTCTAAAACTAACTTAAATACTAGAAAGTCTGATAGAGTTAACTTATTGATTTCCACCAAACTGCCGATATTGGTGTCATTGCAAATAAATAATAAAATTCGAGGGCATAAATAACTTGTACATTACAAATGACATTGATAATATTATAGCCGGAAAGTCTTATTTATGTGACCCAGAGTCTTGCAAAACAATATTAACTTCTACGTCTACTTACCAAACCTTTAAAGTATTGACCCAAAATATCAGAAGTATAAATCGCAACTTTAATGAATTTAAAGTTTTACTTGCTAGAATTAATTTAAATTGTGAAATATATATACTGACAGAATCTTGGAATAAAATTACTTCTTATTTTCCAACGATTCCAAACTACGACTCGTTTTATACTAAAAATAATATAAACCAAAATGACGGATTAGTTGTATATATTAAAGATGGACTTACTTGTACTGTTGAGGAACCAAGCTTCGATGGAGCTAGTTGTCTAATAATAAAAATAAATGTTGATACACTCATAATTGCCCTATACAGATCTCCATCTCAGAGAAGTATTGCTGTATTTATTGACTCGTTGGATAAGCTATTGTCCTCACACAAGTCTTATAAAAATGTCATTATAATGGGGGATATAAATATAGACGTAAAGCCTAACAATGAGGATCAAAATTCGCATGATTATTTAAACCTACTTGCGAGTCATGGATTTCTCATTGGTCATACTTACCCAACTAGAGGAGCAAACTGCCTTGACCATTCTATGGTAAATACTAATAGATCAGTAACTACCTTGGTTTTAAATACACCGCTCACAGATCACAGAGCAGTCATTTCATGTTTGGAATTAACATTTAAAAACTACCAAAAAAGGGAGTTTGTACTGAATAAAGTCAATTACGAAGGAATTCTCAAAGATTTGGATGCAACCAATTTTGAAGAAATTTTTATGTCAATGGACGCAAATTGGGCTGCTGAGAGACTCGTAAATATTCTCTCAAATTACCTAGCCAGCCATTCAACTAGAATCTTAGTACCACGTAGATTTCGTTGTCTTAAGCCCTGGATCACACCAGGGCTGCTACGTTGCATCAGAAACCGAGACAGGATGCACTCTAAAAGTAAAGCAGATCCCAAAAATGAAATTATGCAAACAATTTATAAAAGGTACAAAAATTATTGCAACGATCTGCTCAAGCGATTAAAAAGAACCTATGAACAAAATGAGCTGAAAAAGCATTCTAATAATCCTAAAAAAGACCTGGGACACCATTAAAACTATTGTTCATATAAATAAACAGAAGGCTATACCTAAAGACCTACTTCGTATATGTGACACTCCTCAAAATTCTGTTGAGCATATCAACAACTTTTTCGCTAATATTGGGGAAAATTTAGCAAATAAATTAGTTAATGTACGTACAAGTGACCAAAGAACGGTATCTAACTCGAATGCACCCTCTCCTGCAAATTCCATGACTATGCTTGAAGCTACCTGTGAAGAAATTAAAGCCATTATTATAGGGCTTAAAAATGACAGCGCTACTGGTTGGGACGGTATATCCAACAAACTTTTAAAAATTTGCAACAATCATATAGTACCCGTCTTAACACATATAGTGAACCTATGCTTAACTACAGGTGTATTTCCACAAATATTTAAAATATCGATTATCCATCCTATACATAAATCTGGCCCAAGAGACTGCATCAACAATTACCGTCCTATCTCAGTATTGCCAGCCCTATCAAAAGTTATAGAAAAGGTAATAAATAAAAGATTAATATGTTTTTTGGAAAAGAATGCTCTTCTATCAAACAATCAATATGGTTTTAGAGTAGGCCAGTGTACTTCTGATGCAGTTACTGGATTATCAGATTATCTTGCTCAGCAAATCGATAAGAAAAATAAATGTATAGGTGTATTCTTAGATCTTGCAAAAGCTTTCGATACAGTCTCTGCATCCATACTTCTAGATAAAATGCATAAAATAGGTATACGCGGGAAACCATTATGTGTGTTTGAAAGTTATATTTCTCACAGAAGACAAAGGGTAAAGGTTGGTGACCTGACTAGTCTAGATTCTCCCATCACTTATGGCGTGCCACAAGGCAGCGTCCTCGGCCCTAGCCTCTTCTTAATATACATAAATGAATTATGTAATCTTAATTTGAATAATTGTAAGATCTTTACATTTGCCGATGATACAGTACTAGTTTTTCATGGTAAAACTTGGGAGGAAACTAGAATCAAGGCAGAAATGGGATTGCAACAGGCAATGCAATGGCTTCAAAAAAAACATACTGACACTAAATGCATCGAAAACTAAGTTTATTACTTTTGCTATAGCACAAAATAGCATTCCTAGTGAAATACACATTAAAGCCCATACTTGTAATAATATTCATCCACATATAACATCATGTCAGTGTATAGTATTAGAACGTACAACCACAATAAAGTACCTTGGCGTAATTCTGGATCAAACTCTAACGTGGATACCACAAATTAAAATGATATCAGAAAAAATTCGCAAACTGATTTATATTTTCAAAATATTGCGGCATGTTGCTGACAATGAACTTTTAAAATCAGTCTACTATGCCATGGCCCAATCCGTAATATCATATTGCATAAGAGCGTGGGGGAGGTGCTAAAAAATCTCATATAATAAGAGTTGAAAGGGCCCAACGCGCGTTACTTAAGGTTATGACTTTTAAACCATACCGATTTCCCACTGCTGAATTGTATACAATGTGCGATGTGCTGACGGTAAGACAACTGTACGTAGTTGATACTATCTTATCCCAACATAAGAAAGTCTCTTACGACCCAAAACAACCCCAAATACGAAGGAAGGACAGAGTGTGTCCTAATATTCCCTTTAGGACTCACTTTATTAAAAAGTTTCAATGTTTTATTGGTCCTTTTCTATATAATAAAATTAACCGAATGATTAATATACATCCGCTTAACAAATACAATTGCAAAAAAAAGTTGACAGTTTGGCTTAAATCACAAACTTATGACGACATTGAAGATCTATTTACAATAAAAAAATGAGCTGAGTCCTAAAATTTAAACTTAAATTAAAATAAAACAATATTAAATAATTATAAACACCTACTAACACGTTATTAAAAAGTAGTAATTTGTAAAACGTTTAAGTGTATATTCTATGTTCATTTACTTAAAGGAAGAAACTAGCATTTAAGACACAGGCTTGGCCTAGTTTAAATGCTAGCAATTTTTATCTTATAGTGTACACTTTTCGTTCCAATGTTCCAAATATTAAGATTTACTCAATTAAAATTAAAATTTCAATTTTGTACTATTAAATACACAACATAAATAATTACATTCTTAATAATGTTCACAGTTTTAGTGGTGAAACTTGTTTCTTGTTCGAATGAAACTACATCTTATGCATTCAAGTTTTTATTGTTTTAAAATGTTTGTTCTACCCGAAACTTTAATCTTAAGATTAGATTATAAGTGTGTACCATATTTTGTTTATCAATAAACATTATTATTATTATTATTATTATTATTATTATATATATATATATATATATATATATATATATATATATATATATATATATATATATATATTATAGTATATACATATTGTACATGTACATATTGAATCCAAAATATTTTGTTCATATATTCAGGTTTGGCCGCCTCAGGAAGCTCAAGGTCACTCAGAGAGCTATGGAGAGGGTTATGTCAGTTATGTAGGTTATGTCTCTGCAGACTTAGAAATAAGGATATGCGCAGTAATACCTAAGTAACTGAAATAGCATAGCATAAGTATAAACGGCTGTAATGAATGAATGAATACAGGTTTTCCCATGATATTATCTTTCACAACAAAGCAACGCTTCCACCTTTCACTTACACCAAACGTCAATACGTGCCTGTCGTAACGAAATTAATTTTCTTTTAGTCCCTATGCATACATTTTGGTTTGAGAATTACCAACGAGAATGTTTTGCGCATTGCAATGTTTCATTGTGAAGGGAAATTCTTATTTCATTATAATTAATTAAATCGCGGGTATTGTTAATGGGTTTAATCTAATTACCTTATTATTAAAAAAATTACCCAACTTATAAATGTTTAATCAACAAAAAAAATATAAACCTTTATTGTGACCTTATTTTATTTAAAAGCTTGTCTATATTATGTTATCTATCCATTACAGACTACAAGTGACCACTGCCGTACATAAGCCTACCCCCCATACGTTGCTTCTGGGGATGAATGTGTGCATAGCCGCCACGCTTGGCAGGCGGATTGGCAACCAGAGTTTTTTTAATATTTTGAGTTATTATCAGGAAGATGCTGCTGCCGATCACCTATTTCAATCTCCCTCTGTCATCTCTTACATCTGTCATAATTATATCACGTTCATCATAAAATATTTGCGCATGTTTTTTTTTTAATTTATAACGTATTTATTACATACCAAGATGATATATAAATTGATCATAAACAATGCACGATACAACAGTAATAGGAATTAACGTCTTTTTAAAAACTACAATATATAAATATGTTTTTAGATGCCAAATAACGATGTTGAGTAGGTACACTTCTTGTATACTTGTGTATTTGTAATAGGTTTCTGGAAAATTCGTATTTTGATACGTATTTTGATAAGTGGTCTAACCTTACCTTTCCTAAAAATGTTAACTTTTATGGCGGTACTTAAAAAAAAATAATAATGGAATATCAATGTTAACTTTAGTATAAAACTAACTTTTGTTGTCGTTATTGTTATTGTGTTTTGTCTTTGGTGAATATAAGTTAAATTTAGTGATATAATATATTTTGTGTCATGGGGGAAGGAACTGCCGTCTGTGATACAGGCTCGGCCTAGTACAGCCGGCAGTAACCGAAGTAAGCAACTCTGTGCATAGCTTATTTTATTTTAAACATATTGTAAAAAAGCTTACTGTAAAGGAAAGGAATGTAATTATGCAAATAAAGTTTATTGTTATTATTATTATATGATCACATATATTATCACAAAACTATAATATTACAAATATAAATACAATCTATATAAATAATATTATTATTTCGGCTATTATCCACCGCGGCGAGGAATTCTAAGCCATCGGTGAAGTTAGGCATCCAAAGATAGGAACCTTCTTACTATTCGAGCCGTATTTAATAAGGCCGATTTTTGAATTAATGCTTTCAGCCATTTGCCCAAACCTAACTTGGACAGATAATCGTCCATATTTTTACCAATAAGTCCATTGACTGATACAACTACTGGTACAATAATAGTAGAATCAACGTCCCACATAGCGACAATCTCATTGGCCAAGTCGATATATTTTATTTTTTTATCATTCTCTGCTTTTACGAGATTCTCGTCATGAGGAACACTGATATCCACTATTATTGCCTTGCGTGTAGTTCGGTCTATCACCACAATGTCAGGTTTATTTGCCACTATAAACCTGTCTGTGATAATTGACCGATCCCAGTACAGCGTGACACTTCTATTTTCAAGGACTGGCTTTGGTTCATACTTATAATAAGTTGAGTAAAGCCAAATTTAATGGCAAGCTGTTGGTGTATTATTCTAGCTACTTGGTTATGTCTGTGCAAATACTCACCATTTGATAGTTGTGAACAACCGGAAATAACATGTCTGAGGGACTCTCCAGGGTGGTGACATGCGCGACATACGTCAACTGTGCCGTCCCTCAAAATGTATTTCCGGTAGTTGTTCGTTTTAATTACTTCATCTTGTATTGCACAGATAAAACCTTCAGTTTCTGCAAAAAGGTCACCAAATTGTAACCAATGCACTGATGCAACCATGTCTACATAAGGATTAGTCAATGCTTTAAAAAATCGACCATGCAGTTGTTTGTCATTCCAAACCTTTTTGCGTTCATCTATAGACATAGTATGAGGCCTCTGCCAGTCCTTTGCCGACATATTAAGCGGGGTTAATGATTTGTCATTAATCACTACGTCATTATGAATGTGTGATGTGTCTTTTTTTAATAAAATAGTCTCTGAGGTTGTATACTTCACGGTTGTGTAAGTTTTTAATGTTTAATAAGCCCCGTCCACCATCTTTTCTTGGAAGATACAACCTCATGACAGATGATCGTGGGTGGTGCATTCTGTGCGTAGTCATTAATGTACGGACTCGTCTATCTAAGTCATCCAATTCCGTTTGAGACCATCTTGTAACACCAAAAGTATATAGAAGGCTAGGTATTACCCAGGAGTTATATGCTCTAATTTTGTTTCCGCCGGATAAATGACTTTTGATAACTTTTTTTTAACCTTGACATAAATTTTACTTTTGAATTTTCTTTAATATTTTTGTCATTAATTCCTAGCGCTTCTGCCATGCCCAAGTATTTATAGGTTTCTGTTTCAGAAAGAGAACTGAAATGTAAGTCATTTGTAATAGCTAAATTATTACAATCTTTAATTTTGCCCCTATTTACGTTGATGACAGCACATTTATCTATTCCAAATTCCATTCTAATATCTTTGTTGAAACTATGTGTTAATTTCAACAATAATAGTAGATTACTCTCTTTTGATGTGAATAGTTTGAGATCATCCATATATAGTAGATGTGAGATCGGTGAGTTTTCTTTTCAAAACCGAAACCCTAATCCGGATTCCTCAATAGCAGTGCTTAAAGGATTCAGGGCCAAACAAAACAAAGTTGGGCTCAAACTATCGCTCTGGAATATACCCCGTTTAATATTTATAGAGTCTATCGAACTACTTTGCCACTCACCTGGTAGATTTAGAACAGTGTTCCACTGACCCATTAATTTACTTAAAAACTTACAAATTTTGTCATCTATTTTATATATTTCTAAAACTCTCTTTAGCCATGAATGTGGAACAGAGTCATATGCCTTTTTGTAATCCACCCAAGCAGTGTCAATGAGAAGAAGTTCTTTACAACCACGTGACCCTTTTCGACATCCGTTCTGTGCAGTTGAAAGAATGTTATTATTTTCCAAATGTTTATAGATCTTGTTATTCAAAATTGCAGTTATTAATTTGTATACAGTTGAAAGGCATGTTATAGGTCGGTAATTTTTAGGTTCCGTGGTGTTTCCATTTTTATATAGTAAGTGGGTAATACCAGTTGTAAGAAGTCTCGGGAGCTCACAGCACTCAATGGCTTCTTTAATCTGTGCAGCCAAACGCACGTGGCTACTTGTTATCCATTTCAGCCAAAAGTTATGTATACCATCTGGTCCAGGTGATTTCCAGTTGTGTAATCTACGAGTAATTGAGTGTACATCTTCAGCAGTAATTGAAATAGAACCCACGTTAGCCAATTTAGAAAACTTACGTTCGATTGCACGAATCCATTCGCCTTCATTATGAGAAACTTCGTTAGACCACATACTTTTCCAAAAATTTAGACATTCATTTAAGCTTGGGCTGCCATAAGTACAACTATTAGTTGTAGTGTTCTCCCAAGACCGATACACCCACTTTTGGTTACTTTCGAATGTGCGATTCTGGAAGTACCGTTTAGATCTTTCTGAATATCGTCTAATACGGTTGGCCCATGCTTTTAACTTTTGTTTTTGTGTATCAATGAATTCAGTAATTTTATCCGGAAAATGTGGATCTGATTGGCTAATATCATTTTCATTAGCGATTTGATTTACTAAAGTAATTATTTTTTTACGCCTGTTACCTGTTTGGTAGCTTATTAATTTTCCTATAATTTTGCGAGTATTGTCAATTCGTTTTTGAATTCTTTGTTTCCATTTAGGTTCTGTATTATTTTTCTTAAAATTTTGTACTGAAATGACAGGAATTTTCATTATCATACATATAGCATGGGCACAACAATATAGAAGAGACATAGTTTCCAAAATAGAGTTACTTTTTTCAAAATAATCTTTACAAAGAATATTCATTGATGCTACTGTTGGAAAAGTTTTTTGTTGTTAGGAAGTTTAGGTAGTTTCGGTCTATTTTCTATTGGTGTATTTTTATATTCCAGAAGGAAACATTCGAAAGTCCTTTTCATATATTCGCTGTCTTTGGAACTCACATCTATATCAAAACAATTTTGCTCTACTTTTTTCGTTATTTAAGTTAGTAATATTTATATTATGGTTAATGTTATTTTCATTTAAGTCATCAGTCTCACCTGGAAGTGTTCGTTGGGAATTAGGAATTGAATTGATAGTAGATGTTGAGTACTCACTGCAAAGTTGTTCAATTAATCTGTCGTCCAAAATCTTACGACTTAGAATTACACGTACTTGATCTGAAAGTCTTTGGGCAGTTAAGTTTGTTAGGTTGGGTTGTAGCTGTTGGAATTCAAACAGCAGTTTAGAGCGATAAGATGTAAGATTGGTTCCTCCTTTGGTAGCCTTATAGTACGCGCGCATAACACTTATATTTAATTCTTTAGTCCAGCGCATGCGTCGTCGACCTACACCATCAGTAGCGGGGTCCTCATGTAGGATGGTAATTCCTGCAGGTCCCAAGCCAGCGGCTGGCGCTCTTCGTCCCCTCAAAGATGGTACGGGGGTTCTTCTTGTGCCTCTTGGATTACATTCCATGGATATGTAGTCCTCCGTAGGCGATGTTACGTGTGCGATTGTGGTATTGGCGGTATTTATTCGTATTTTTCGTCTCGTTCGATGCATAATGTAACGTGAAATTAAATATTATATAAATCTGTTTGTAAAATTTCTTAGATGACAGTTGTCAATTTGAAAGAAATACATTTTTCTTGAAATTAGTTTCTTTTCCACAGATTTTTAAAGTTTTATTTATATTGATATTGTAAAATCTATTTGCGTTGAGAATTTGTTATTTGGGAACTAGAAACATATGCTACAAAAATTCATTTTTAAGATTTTATACTGACTGCATCATTTACTTTTGACAACGTCCGCCATTTTTATTATTATTATTATTATTTTATTATTATTATTGTTGGGCATCTATATAGTTTTCTCATCTGGTTGGGTTATATAGATATATAATTATAAATGAAAATGAAAAGATAAATATACATAAATATCAATAACATAAAATAAATATAAAAGTACATAAATAAGTAAAAGCCCAACCAGATGGAGGCCCTCGGCAGGGGAGACCAAACGGCCGAGGGTTAGGGGGAAAGGGAAAGAAACCGGCGGACGATGCGGGCGGTATCGAGGAGCACCGCCTTCTGCATTTGAACCTGGAGCGGTCCGCCACGTAGTCCCAGCCGCCTCAGATGACCCGAGAGGCTGACTGGGATTAGCCCGTTTGCAGAGACGACTACAGGAATAATTTCGGCCGGCAGACCACCCCACATGTCGGTCACCTCGTGAGCCAGGTCCAGATATTTTGTTTGCTTGTCTGTTTCGGCTTTCACGAGGTTCTCGTCATACGGAATGGTAATGTCGACCAAAAATATCCTTGACTGTGCCCGGTCCATCAGCACAATATCAGGCTTATTCGCAAGAATAGTACTGTCTGTGATGATGGCCCGGTCCCAATAGAGCCTGGCGCGATCATTTTCGAGCACGGCTTCCGGCAAGTACTTGTAATACGGCAATTTCCGATCCACGAGACCGTATTTCAGAGCGAGCTCCTGGTGTAGAATTCTGGCTACTAGGTTGTGCCTGTGCAAGTACTCAGAGTTAGAAAGCGCCGAACAACCGGAGATAACATGCCCAAGTGGCTCACCGGGATGGCGACAAGCTCGGCAGATGTCGACGGTGCCATCCTTTAGGATGTATCTCCGATAGTTGTTGGTCTTAATAACCTGATCCTGTATTGCACAGACAAAACCCTCGGTTTCCCCGAAGAGATCACCAAAGCGTAGCCAGTGGAGGGAGGCTACTGTGTCTACGAAAGGCTCATGTAGAGCCTTGTAGAACCTCCCGTGGAGCTCCTTCTCCTTCCATACGGTCTCCCGGTCGGAAATGCTCTGCACTGCCGGGTCTTGCCATTGCTCGTTGGCTAAGGATAGAGGGGTAAGCCCTTTATCACTAGAAATGACGTCATTATAGAATGGATCATCCGATCTCGCCAGGAAGTAATCACGGAGGCTGCACACTTCGCGATTATGCATGGTGAGCGCGCTCATAAAACCACGCCCACCATGCTTTCGCGGCAAGTACAGCCTCATTACCGACGATCTCGGATGATGCATCCTATGGGACGTCATGGTAGTGCGGACTTTTCTATCCAGGGCGTTAAGTTCGGTCTGAGTCCACCTGAGTATGCCAAAGGTATATATGAGGACAGGCATGACCCAGCCGTTATATGCGTGTGTCTTATTCACACCGGACAAAAGGCTGTTAAGCACTTTGGTCAAGCGTGCATAAAACACGTCGCAAACTGACTGTTTCATACCAGCCTCATCGATACCGTTGTTCTGTGACATACCCAGGTATCGGTATGTTTCAGCCTCGGAAAGGGTCTTTAAGTTGACGGGCATAGATAAATCTATGCCCTCAGAGTTGGCAACCCCTTCCCCTTTCAACATGAAGGACCGCACACTTATCCGTCCCCAGCTCCATTCCAATGGAATTGCTAAATTCACAAGTGATGTTTAGCAATTCCATAAGATGGGAGCGACTGGAGGCGAATAACTTGAGGTCATCCATATAGAAAAGGTGGGTCACTTTTGTTCCTCCTTTCCGTAGCTGAAATCCTCTCCCGGAGCCCTCCAGTAAGGTACTGAGAGGGTTCAGAGAGAGGCAGAACCAGATTGGACTCAGACAATCGCCCTGGAAGATACCCCTTCTTATCCTTATGTGGTTCTCCGCAGCCATCATCCGCTCGCCCTGATAACAGAGGATCGTACTCCACTGCCCCATACACTGCTCGAGGAAGTCTCTAACTGTACAGTCAATCTTGTACAGCTCGAGGACCCTCTTTAGCCATGCATGGGGCACCGAGTCGAATGCTTTTCTGTAGTCTATCCAGGCGGCGGAGAAGTTCCGACGGTTGCGTTTTACCACTTTGCCAATGACCGCGTCAATGAGGAGTGGTTCCTTGGTTCCACGACCACCGCCCCGACATCCATTTTGAGCGCGTGACATCACCTGATTTAGCTCCAGGTGACGAGTGATTCTCGCGCTCAAAATGGATGTCAGTGTCTTATATATAGTGGGTAGACACGTGATGGGGCGGTATTTGCTCGGGTCTGTGGTATCCTGATCTTTAGGAACCAAGTGAGTGATCCCAGTAGTGAAGAGGCTCGGGAGCGACTTCTGATCGAGAGCCTCTTGATACTGTCGGGCGAGCACAGCGTGACACACTACGAACCCCTTCAGCCAGTAATGATGCAGCCCGTCGAGCCCCGGACTTTTCCAGTTCGGGGCCCTACGGACCGCCTCAGCCACGTCTTCAGGCGTTACGGTGACGGGGTCCATAGGCGTAACACTTGCACTCTGGCTCGCCACAACTTCCATCCAAGGGCCCTCGCTGTGGTTTACGGGCTCTGACCACAGGCCACGCCAAAATGCGACAGTGTCAGCCTGATCCGGTCCTGGGCCCGCTCCACATACCTCTGGTCGCTCCAATGATTTATAGAGCCTCTTCTGATCACTCTGGAAGAGACGATTCTGGTTGAACCGCCTTGACCTCTCGTTAAATCGTCGAATCCGCTTCCCCCAAGCAGCGATTTTTTGCTTCAGGTCATCTATGCGCTCCGTTAGTTTCTGCGTGATATCCGGCTGGGACAAACTAATATTTGTCCCAGCAAACGCCATTCTAACGGTGCGCACAACTCTCGGTCTAATATTACCCGACCTGAAGCTTGTCAGTCTGCCGATAAGGGCCCTTGCCTTTGCGATACGGTCCTCGATTCTTTTTCTCCAGGCTGGGATGGCACTACCTTGTTGAGTAGCACGTCCAGCCATGGGAAGTTTGGCGCCAATAATACGGTATACTGCCAGTGCGGCGCCGAAAAGAATTGAGTCCGTCTCGCAAAGGTCCCGGCTGGCTTCCAAATAGGTCACCAGCATTGGGTTAAGAGCCCGCACGACAGCCCGATTTCGCTTGCTAAGGGGTATGCGGGGGAAGTCGCGGTCGATTTTCGAGAGGCATGCTGCGCGTTTCCAGCATCGACTCTTCCAATATGCTCCTCATTTTCTCTAGTTCGTGGGGGACTATTCCATCATCGTCTGAATCAACCACAAATGGAATATTGACGGCAGCGTCCACATTTGCAGTTTGCTGCGCAATTAGTGGCGCCGCATTCCCAGCCGTAGCATTTCCATCCGATGAGAGAACAGCCTCACGTCGTAGTCGTTCGAGTTCGGCGTCACCAAATATGTTGGAGCGCAGGATGTACCGAACTCGGTCTGCCAGGTTTTGCTCAGTGACGGATAGAGATGGCTCCAGCTCTGCAAAAAAGCGATGCATCCGAGCCCGATATGCCAAACATCCGGTTTCTTCCCCTTTTTGCCCTAAAGTACGCCCGCAGTGCGTTTGCGTTCATTGTTTGTGACCAACGCATGCGACGTGCTCCACCAGCGGCGGGTGCCGCTTGCTGAGTCCGAGAAGACCCAGCCGACACCAAGCCTTCTGGTGGGGATGATGAATGCGGAGGGCTGCTAGGTGATCGTACAGCTCCTCGCGCTCGGCTGGCGGCCCGCATGCTGCCGCGTCCAGCGCCAGCTCCAGACGCGCCCCGACGACCCCCAGGCAGCGGCCCTATGCGCGTTCCTCTTTGTACCATCATCCATTTATGGGCGCCAAATAACTATATAGATACCCCACATAATAATAATAATAATAATTATTATTATTATTATTTTGTTTGCTTTCATATCTCGGCTTTTACCTTTTACCGGTTTACTAATAGCACGGGCCTAAGCCAGGTGTATATTAGTGCTGGATTTGGTGCTATCCTGTGAACTACCTTATTCAGTTACCTGTGTGTTAGGTTGTGAGGCAATTTGTCTAAGTATAGTAGGTATGGTTTGTTCTTCAGTTTGCAGGAACTTCCTAACTATTCTGCATGTATTCAGTATTACAGCTTTCTGTAAAAGTTTGTATGTATTATTATTATTATTATTATTATTTTGTTTGCTTTCATATCTCGGCTTTTACCTTTTACCGGTTTACTAATAGCACGGGCCTAAGCCAAGTGTATATTAGTGCTGGATTTGGTGCTATCCTGTGAACTACCTTATTCAGTTACCTGTGTGTTAGGTTGTGAGGCAATTTGTCTAAGTATAGGAGGTATGGTTTGTTCTTCAGTTTGCAGGAACTTCCTAACTATTCTGCATGTATTCAGTATTACAGCTTTCTGTAAAAGTTTGTATGTATTGGATGGTAAATTTAAAGTTTTTACAGATTGGTGTAATTGCTTCGGTATTACGCCGGTTGTCGATAGGACAATGGGCACTATAATTACTTTTTGAAGATGCCAGAGTCGAGTTATTTCATCTTTAAGTTCTGCATATTTAGAGAGTTTTTCAGCTATTGTAGTTTGTAGATTGTGCGTATTAGGGACTGCTATATCTATAAGGTATCCGGTTTTGTTAGTTTTATTTATCAATGTAATATCTGGTCTGTTACAGTGAATGGTCCGATCTGTGAGGATAGCGCGGTCAAAGTATATCTTCGTTTTGGGGTTTTCTAATACGCTTTCTGGGTTGCATTATATAATAGGGTTCAATAGAGTTTATTAGGTTATGTTGGTGGGCTAGTTTTTGATGAATAATATTTGCAACTTGATCATGTCTGTGTTTGTAATCTGTTTGGGCTATTGCTTTACACGCACCTGTGATGTGTTGAATAGTTCCTGGACAATTGTTGCATTTTCTGCACGTATCAGAAGTTAAGATTTTTATAATATGCTTTTGGTAGTTCCTGGTCTCTATTACTTGATCCTGTATAGCAATCATGAAGCCTTCAGTCTCTGGGAAAAGTTCGCCATGAATCAGCCATGCGTTCGATGCTTCTTTGTCGACATTATTTTGGCTTATATCATGTCGATGTCTTCCATGTAGAGACTTATCAGCCCACTCGGTGATTTTTGTTTTGTCGTCGGTCAGTTTTTCAGAGTTTTGTGTAGTGTTTTCTTTTAAGTTCAAGGGTGTTAGTTTACTATCATTTTGTACTATAACCTTGTAGAATGTGGAAGATTCTGATTTGTTGAAGAAGTATTGTCTGAGGGTCGTAATTTGCTTGTTATGTAGGTTTAATATATCGATTATTCCCCTGCCACCTTCTTTTCTTGGCAGTGTCAGTCTCTGTAAGCAAGACCTTGGATGATGTTTGCGAAATTTGGCCAGTGTTGTGTTTATAATCCGTTGTAGAGCTTTTAAATCAGACTTTGTCCAATTGATAATACCGAAGGAATAAGTGAGTACTGGTACAGCAAAAGTATTGATGGCCTTTATTGTATTTCTAGCGTTTAATTGTGTCTTTAGTATTGTGTTGATTCGATGTCGGAACTGTTGTTTCAATTTTTCTTTAGTATATTTATAGTGTATTTGTCGTGACTGGTTGTAACCTAGATACTTATATGCCTCATTTTCATCTAGTGGTTCTATCTTATCTCCAGTTTCCAAAGTAAAATGGTGTTGATAGTTATGTCCTGCTGTTATCGAGTTTATTTTGCATTTATCTATTCCAAATTCCATTTTTATGTCATTTGTGAATTGTTCCGTAAGGTAAGCTAATTGATTTAAGTGATTTTCCGTATCAGCATAAAGTTTTATGTCATCCATGTAAAGTAGATGGTTAATATTTATGCGAATGTTATTGTTATCAGTATAATGTAAGGGGTAACCTACTGCAGATGAATTTAATAACTTAGATAGGGGATTTATAGCAAGACAGAACCACAATGGGCTCAGTGCATCACCTTGGAATATTCCTCTCTGTATTTTTATTGGATTGGTCTCTATCATTTTAGTCGGAGTCGTGAGTATTAATCGTGTTTTCCAGAGACTCATCAATGATGTTAGTAAAATGATTAGTTTTGGATGTATTTTGTACATCTTCAGGACTTCTATTAGCCACGAATGGGGGACTGAATCATAAGCTTTTTTGTAATCAATGTACATGGAAAACAAGTCGGACTTCTCTTTCTGAACTTGTTTCAGTATAACAGAGTCTATGATTAATTGTTCCTTGCAGCCTTGACTGAATTTTCGACATCCCTTCTGTTGTTCGGCCAGTATACTATTGTCATTAATGTGTTTATATATAAGTTCAGATACGCATGATGTAAGGATTTTATATACAGTTTGCAAACATGTTATAGGCCTGTATTTTGCAGGGTTATTATGATCATTATGATCTTTTGGTATCATGTACGTAATTCCGACTGTCATGTAAGCTGGCATTGTTAAAGGGTTTACTATAAATTCATTAAGATGATTATAAAGGTAACTATGAATGCTTGTAAATTTTTTATACCAGTAATTGTGAATAAAATCTGATCCAGGTGCTTTCCAATTATGCAACTTATTAATTACCTTTTTAAATGTTTCTATTGGGATATGCTCAAAAGACATTTCTTGAATGTTTAAATTGCTATTTCTAGTTTCGGTTTGTATCCAGTTGGCATGAGTATTATGTTCAACAGGTCTTTCCCAGATTTCTGCCCAAAACTTTCGCATGTCCTCTGGATCAGGGCCGTCACCTAGCCAGTTTCTTTTTTGTACGTTAGCTGTTGTTTGTTTTATGTTTCGATAAAATTGTTTTTCATTGTTCTGGAATTGATTATTTTGTTGTTTTCTTAACGTGCATGCTTTGTATCTACGTAACCGACCTGAGATGACTGCAAGTTTTTGTTTGAGTGTGTCAAGTGTGTGTGTGAGATGTTTATTTTGTTCCTCATGTACTGAATGAGTTTTGTACTGTTGTACTATGTTTTTAATATGTCTTTCTAGATGTTTTGATCTAATTCCGTTAATGTATTGTGTTACTCTGCCAATTTTTGTTCGCAACTCACCTAGTCTCCTTTCTAGCCGTTTTTGCCAATGTGGTTTATAATCGTCTTTAGCTTGGTAAGATTTTTTTTGAGATTCGTACGATAATTTTGCCCCGTTTACCTTAGCTGCTGTCCAAGCAGCGCAATATATTGCAGTTTGTAATGTAATAAAGTCCGTTTCTGTATTTATAGTTTCGGGAAGAGTTTTTTCATTAAGATAATGAACTATTATTGCAAGTTTTTTAGATGGCTTTTGTTTAGGGATGTAGACTCTGCTTGTGGGGTCAGTGTCTTTAAAATGTAATAATGCTTGCTGAAAAGTTTCGTCTATTAAGGGATCTCTCTCAGGTTGTGATAGACTAAGTAAAGAGACTTCAATGCTATTTATAAAGGGAATGTCAGTATTGTTAGCGCCTTGTGTATTTTCTTGAATTGTATGAGGTATTGTATTTGCGTCACTTGAATTATTCAGATTTATTGATAGTTGTTTATTTACTTGTTGTTTTATTTCATTTAATTTATCGTCACTGATGTATTTATTATTTACTATTGCTCTTCTTTGGTCAGCTATTCGCTGTTCATTTAAATGAGCAAGTGTTGGGAATGCATTAACGAAAGCTTCATGTAATTGTTTTCTATAAGAAGTTCTATTTGTATTTAGTTGAGTTATCTGGTAATACAGTCTCATTAAAGTCTCATTTTGTTCCTTTGTCCATCTCATTTTAGTTCGCGCTTGTGTGTTATGTGTTTCTAAAATTTCTTGTTGTGTTTCATGAGTGGTTGGGAGTCTAGCATGATGATTTAACTCTTCTCTTACTTCTTTATAAATCTGATCTATAATTTTTTGTGATATCAGTTTATTGCGGACTATAGCTCTACGTTGGTCTCCTACTCTTTGACGGCTTACTAGCATATTTGGGTATTTCTCTACAAATTTCTGATGAGTGGTTCAAGGTAATTTTTGGTATCAGTATCAAGGAAAGTTAGCTGAAGATAAGTGCGCAGTATAAATACATTCATTTCATGTGTCCATCGTCTGCGCGTTTTAGGGACGCCGCTAGTGGGTGCAAGCTCAGAGTCATTAATGACATCTTGCACAACACTGTCGGTCCTATTTGGTGAAGACAAGTTGGATGTTTCACTTGTCAGATACTCGGAGGGATTGAAATCGACAGATGATGTTGTTGGTGTGGTATCATCGCTTGAAGATTCAGCTGTAGCATCAACGCCGCAAGCCCGCTTGTTCAACTCACGGCGCCCGGCTGTAGCATATTGTGTGACGGACGCCCGCCTGCTCAGCGTCTCGCCACCGGTGTCCCGCGAACTGTAGCACCCAGCACCGGCTCCAGGTGCGCCCCGGCGACCCCCGGGCAGCGGCCGTAAATTATACATCTTTTTTACTGTGCTCCATTAGTGGGTTTGTGTTGGGAATGATTAGTTCAGAGAGAGAGAGTTGGCCAGATGTTATTGGTATTAAATGTTTGGTATCTCCCGCTTGGGGTATTAGATCAAGATCTTCAGATCTAGTACTAGTGTCTGCTCTCTTTAAGCCCCCCCACCGCGACAAGGTTCACTCCCTTGGGGGGCCCGGGGACCGCGTTATTGATTATTATTATTATTATTATTATGTGTGGGGTATCTATATAGTTTTCTCATCTGGTTGGGATGTATAAATATATAACTATAAACGAAAATGAAAAGATAACATACATCAAATATCAATAAAATAAAATAAATACGAAAATACATAAATAAATAAAAGCCCAACCAGATGGAAGCCCTCGGCAGGGGAGACCAAACGGCCGAGGGTTAGGGGGAAAGGGAAAGAAACCGGCGGACGATGCGGGCGGTATCGAGGAGCACCGCCTTCTGCATTTGAGCCTGGAGCGGTCCGCCACGTAGTCCCAGCCGCCTCAGATGATCCGAGAGGCTGACTGGGATTAGCCCGTTTGCAGAGACGACTACAGGAATAATTTCGGTCGGCAGACCACCCCTCGTCACCTCGTGAGCCAGGTCCAGATATTTTGTTTGCTTATCTGTTTCGGCTTTCACGAGGTTCTCGTCATACGGAATGGTAATGTCGACCAAAAATATCCTTGACTGTGCCCGGTCCATCAGCACAATATCAGGCTTATTCGCAAGAATAGTCCTGTCTGTGATGATGGCCCGGTCCCAATAGAGCCTGGCGCGATCATTTTCGAGCACGGCTTCCGGCAAGTACTTGTAATACGGCAACTTCCGATCCACGAAACCGTATTTCAGAGCGAGCTCCTGGTGTAGAATTCTGGCTACTAGGTTGTGCCTGTGCAAGTACTCAGAGTTAGAAAGCGCCGAACAACCGGAGATGACATGCCTAAGTGACTCACCGGGATGGCGACAAGCTCGACAGATGTCGATGGTGCCATCCTTTAGGATGTATCTCCGATAGTTGTTGGTCTTAATAACCTGATCCTGTATTGCACAGACAAAACCCTCTGTTTCCCCGAAGAGGTCACCAAAGCGTAGCCAGTGGAGAGAGGTTACTGTGTCTACGAAAGGCCCATGTAGAGACTTGTAGAACCTCCCGTGGAGCTCCTTCTCCTTCCATACGGTCTCCCGGTCGGAAATTGTCTGCACTGCCGGGTCTTGCCATTGCTCGTTGGCTAAGGATAGAGGGGTAAGCCCTTTATCACAAGAAATGACGTCCTTATAGAATGGATCATCCGATCTCGCCAGGAAGTAATTACGGAGGCTGCACACTTCGCGATTATGCATGGTGAGCGCGCTCAAGAAGCCACGCCCACCATGCTTTCGCGGCAAGTACAGCCTCATTACCGACGATCTCGGATGATGCATCCTGTGGGACGTCATGGTAGTGCGGACTTTTCTATCCAGGGCGTTAAGTTCAGTCTGAGTCCACCTGAGTATGCCAAAGGTATACATGAGGACAGGTATGACCCAGCCGTTATATGCTTGTGTCTTATTCACACCGGACAAAAGGCTGTTAAGCACTTTGGTCAAGCGTGCATAAAACACGTCGCAAACTGACTGTTTCATACCAGCCTCATCGATACCAATGTTCTGTGACATACCCAGGTATCCGTATGTTTCAGCCTCGGAAAGGGTCCATGTTGACGGGTATAGATAAGTCTATGCCCTCAGAGTTAGCAACCCTACCCCTTTCGACATGGAGGACCGCACACTTATCCGTCCCCAGCTCCATTCCAATGGAATTGCTAAATTCACAAGTGATGTTTAGCAGTTCCATAAGATGGGAGCGACTGGAGGCGAATAACTTGAGGTCATCCATATAGAAAAGGTGGGTCACTTTTGTCCCTCCTTTCCGTAGCTGAAATCCCCTCCCGGAGCCCTCCAGTAAGGTACTGAGAGGGTTCAGAGAGAGGCAGAACCAGATTGGACTCAGACAATCGCCCTGGAAGATACCCCTTCTTATCCTTATGTGGTTCTCCGCAGCCATCATCCGCTCGCCCAGATGACAAAGGATCGTACTCCACTGCCCCATACACTGCTCGAGGAAGTCTCTAACTGTACAGTCTATCTTGTACAGCTCGAGGACTCTCTTTAGCCATGTATGGGGCACCGAGTCGAATGCCTTTCTGTAGTCTATCCAGGCGGCGGAGAAGTTCCGACGGTTGCGTTTCACCACTTTGCCAATGACCGCGTCAATGAGGAGTGGTTCCTTGGTTCCACGACCGCCGCCCCGACATCCATTTTGAGCGCGCGACATCACCTGATTTGAGTCCAGGTGACGAGTGATTCTCGTGCTCAAAATGGATGTTAGTGTCTTATATATGGTCGGTAGACATGTGATAGGGCGGTATTTGCTCGGGTCTGTGGTACCCTGGCCTTTAGGAACCAAATGGGTGATCCCAGTAGTGAAGAGGCTCGGGAGCGACTTCTGGTTGAGAACCTCTTGAAACTGTCGGGCGAGCACAGTGTGACACACCACGAACCCCTTCAGCCAGTAGTGATGCAGCCCGTCGAGTCCCGGACTTTTCCAGTTCGGGGCCCTACGGACCGCCTCAGCTACGTCATCCGGCGTTATGGTGACGGGGTCCATGGGCGTAATACCCGCACACTGACTCGCCACAACTTCCGTCCAAGGGCCCTCGTTGTGGTTTACGGGCTCTGACCACAGGCTGCGCCAGAATGCGACCGTGTCGGCCTGATTCGGTACTGGGCCCGTTCCACTTACCATTGGTCGCTCCAATGATTTATAGAGCCTCTTCTGATCACTCTGGAAGAGACGATTCTGGTTGAACCGTGTCGACCTCTCGGTATATCGCCGAATTCGCTTTCCCCAAGCAGCGATTCTCTGCTTCAGGTCGTCTATGCGCTCCGCCAGTTTTTGCATTATATCCGGCTGGGACAAACTAACATTTGTCCCAGCAAACGCCATCCTGACGGTGCGCACAATCCTTGGCCTGGTATTGCCTGACCTGAAGCATATCAGTCTGCCGATGAGGGCCCTAGCCTTTGCGATACGTTCTTCAATTCTTGTTCTCCAGGCTGGGATAGCACTACTTTGTCCAGTAGTGCGTCCAGCCGTGGAAAGTTTGGCGCCTATAATACGGCAGACTGCCAGTGCGGCGCCAAAGAGAATTGAGTCCGTCTCGCAAAGGTCCCGGCTGGCTTCCAAATAGGTCACCAGCATTGGGTTCAGAGCCCTCACGATAGCCCGATTCCGCTTGCTGAGGGCTATGCGGGGAAGTCGCGGTCGATTTTCGAGAGGCGTACTGCGCGTTTCCATAATCGCCTCTTCCAATGTACTCCTCATTTGCTCTATTTCTAGTTCCTGGGTGAATGTTCCATCATCATTTGAATCAGCAACCACTGGGGTATTCTCGGCGGCATCCACGTGTGCGGGTTGTTCTGCAACTTGTGGCACCGCACCCTCAGTCGTAGCGTTTTCATTTGATGAGGGAACAGCCTCACGTCGTAGCCGTTCGAGTTCGGCGCCATCAAATATATTTGAGCGTAAGATATACCGAACTCGGTCTGCCAGGTTTTGCTCGGTGACAGTAATAGATGGCTCCAGCTCAGTAAAAAGACGATGCATCCTAGCCCGATACGCGAAACCTCCAATTTCTCCCCCTTTCGCCCTAAAATACGCCCGCAATGCGTTTGAATTCATATTGATGGTCCATCGCATGCGGCGTACTCCACCAGTGGCGGGTGCCGATTGCTGGGACTGCGAAGACCCTGCCGGCACCAAGCAAGCTGGTGGGGGTGATGGATGCGAGGGGCTGCTGGGTGGTCGTGCAGCACCTCGCGCTCGGCTGGCGGTTCGCATGCTGTCGCGTCCAGCGCCAGCTCCAGACGCGCCCTGACGACCTCCAGGCAGCGGCCCTTTGCGCAATCTTCTATGTTCCATCATCCATACAGGGCGTCATTTAACGGGAGACGCCCAGACCCGGCGTCGTTTCATGGTGAGGCCATATGCACAAGCGGGCCATTGCACCATCAATTTTTGCCGAGGCACGGCGCTCACACCTCTTGGCAAGGTGCTGACTGACTGCGCGGACGTAGCGGTTTTGTCACATAACCGTCACGTCAACGGGCGATGGGGTCGTCACTTCCCTACGCCATTTATTATTATTATTATTATTATTATTATGTGGGGTATCTATATAGTTTTCTCATCTGGTTGGGATGTATAAATATATAATTATAAACGAAAATGAAAAGATAAATATACATAAATATCAATAAAATAAATTAATAAAAAAAATACATAAATAAATAAAAGCCCAACCAGATGGAAGCCCTCGGCAGGGGAGACCAAACGGCCGAGGGTTAGGGGGAAAGGGAAAGAAACCGGCGGACGATGCGGGCGGTATCGAGGAGCACCGCCTTCTGCATTTGAGCCTGGAGCGGTCCGCCACGTAGTCCCAGCCGCCTCAGATGACCCGAGAGGCTGACTGGGATTAGCCCGTTTGCAGAGACGACTACAGGAATAATTTCGGTCGACAGACCACCCCACATGTCGGTCACCTCGTGAGCCAGGTCCAGATATTTTGTTTGCTTATCTGTTGCACACTTCGCGATTATGCATGGTGAGCGCGCTCAAGAAGCCACGCCCACCATGCTTTCGCGGCAAGTACAGCCTCATTACCGAAGATCTCGGATGGTGCATCCTGTGGGACGTCATGGTAGTGCGGACTTTTCTATCCAGGGCGTTAAGTTCAGTCTGAGTCCACCTGAGTATGCCAAAGGTATACATGAGGACAGGCATGAGCCAGCCGTTATATGCTTGTGTCTTATTCACACCGGACAAAAGGCTGTTAAGCACTTTGGTCAAGCGTGCATAAAACACGTCGCAAACTGATTGTTTCATACCAGCCTCATCGATACCGATGTTCTGTGACATACCCAGGTATCGGTATGTTTCAGCCTCGGAACTTATCCGTCCCCAGCTCCATTCCAATGGAATTGCTAAATTCACTAGTGATGTTTAGCAATTCCATAAGATGGGAGTGATTGGAGGCGAATAACTTGAGGTCATCCATATAGAAAAGGTGGGTCACTTTTGTCCCTCATTTCCGTAGCTGAAATCCTCTCCCAGAGCCCTCCAGTAAGGTACTGAGAGGGTTCAGAGAGAGGCAGAACCAGATTGGACTCAGACAATCGCCCTGGAAGATACCGCTTCTTATCCTTATGTGGTTCTCCGCAGCCATCATCCGCTCGCCCAGATGACAAAGGTACGTACTTCACTGCCCTATACACTGCTCGAGGAAGTCTCTAACTGTACAGTCAATCTTGTACAGTTCGAGGACTCTCTTTAGCCATGTATGGGGCACCGAGTCGAATGCCTTTCTGTAGTCTATCCAGGCGGCGGAGAAGTTTCGACGGTTGCGTTTCACCACTTTGCCAATGACCGCGTCAATGAGGAGTGGTTCCTTGGTTCCACGACCGCCGCCCCGACATCCATTTTCAGCGCGCGACATCACCTGATTTGAGTCCAGGTGACGAGTGATTCTCGCGCTCAAAATGGATGTTAGTGTCTTGTATATGGCCGGTAGACATGTGATGGGGCGGTATTTGCTCGGGTCTGTGGTACCCTGGCCTTTAGGAACCAAATGGGTGATCCCAGTAGTGAAGAGGCTCGGGAGCGACCTCTGGTTGAGAACCTCTTGAAACTGTCGGACGAGCACATTGTGACACACCACGAACCCCTTCAGCCAGTAGTGATGCAGCCTGTCGAGTCCCGGACTTTTCCAGTTCGGGGCCCTACGGACCGCCTCAGCTACGTCATCCGGCGTTATGGTGACGGGGTCCATGGGCGTAATACCCGCACACTGACTCGCCACAACTTTCGTCCAAGGGCCCTCGTTGTGGTTTACGGGCTCTGACCACAGGCTGCGCCAGAATGAGACCGTGTCGGCCTGATTCGGTACTGGGCCCGTTCCACTTACCATTGGTCGCTCCAATGATTTATAGAGCCTCATCTGATCACTCTGGAAGAGACGATTCTGGTTGAACCGTGTCGACCTCTCGGTATATCGCCGAATTCGCTTTCCCCAAGCAGCGATTCTCTGCTTCAGGTCGTCTATGCGCTCCGTCAGTTTTTGCATTATATCCGGCTGGGACAAACTAACATTTGTCCCAGCAAATGCCATCCTGACGGTGCGCACAATCCTTGGCCTGGTATTGCCTGACCTGAAGCATATCAGTCTGCCGATGAGGGCCCTAGCCTTTGCGATACGTTCTTCAATTCTTGTTCTCCAGGCTGGGATAGCACCACTTTGTCCAGTAGTGCGTCCAGCCGTGGAAAGTTTGGCGCCTATAATACGGCAGACTGCCAGTGCGGCGCCAAAGAGAATTGAGTCCGTTTTGCAAAGGTCCCGGCTGGCTTCCAAATAGGTCACCAGCATTGGGTTCAGAGCCCTCACGACACCCCGATTCCGCTTGCTTAGGGATATGCGGGGAAGTCGCGGTCGATTTTCGAGAGGCGTATTGCGCGTTTCCATAATCGCCTCTTCCAATGTACTCCTCATTTGCTCTATTTCTAGTTCCTGGGTGAATGTTCCATCATCATTTGAATCAGCAACCACGGGGGTATTCACGGCGGCATCCACATGTGCGGGTTGTTCTGCAACTTGTGGCACCACACCCCCAGTCGTAGCGTTTTCATTTGATGAGGGAACAGCCTCACGTCGTAGCCGTTCGAGTTCGGCGCCATCAAATATATTTGAGCGTAAGATATACCGAACTCGGTCTGCCAGGTTTTGCTCGGTGATAGTAATAGATGGCTCCAGCTCAGCAAAAAGACGATGCATCCTAGCCCGATACGCGAAACCTCCAATTTCTCCCCCTTTCGCCCTAAAATACGCCCGCAATGCGTTTGTATTCATATTGATGGTCCATCGCATGCGGCGTACTCCATCAGTAGCGGGTGCCGATTGCTGGGTCTGCGAAGACCCTGCCGACACCAAGCAAGCTGTTGGGGATGATGGATGCGAGGGGCTGCTGGGTGGTCGTGCAGCACCTCGCGCTCGGCTGGCGGTTCGCATGCTGTCGCGTCCAGCGCCAGCTCCAGACGCGCCCTGGTGACCTCCAGGCAGCGGCCCTTTGCGCAATCTTCTTTGTTCCATCATCCATACAGGGCGTCATTTAGCGGGAGACGCCCAGACCCGGCGCCGTTTCATGGTTAGGCCATGTGCACAAGTGGGCCTTGGCACCTTTAATTTTTGCCGAGGCACGGCACTAACACCTCTTGGCAAGGTGCTGACTGACTGCGCCGACGTAGCGGTTTTGTCACATAACCGTTATATCAGCGGGCGATGGGGTCGTCACTTCCCTACGCCTCATTATTATTATTATTATTATTATGTGTGGGGTATCTATATAGTTTTCTCATCTGCTTGGGATGTATAAATAAATAATTATAAACGAAAATGAAAAGATAAATATACATAAATATCAATAAAATAAAATAAATACGAAAATACATAAATAAATAAAAGCCCAACCAGATGGAAGCCCTCGGCAGGGGAGACCAAACGGCCAAGGGTTAGGGTGAAAGGGAAAGAAACCGACGGACGATGCGGGCAGTATCAAGGAGCACCGCCTTCTGCATTTGAGCCCGGAGCGGTCCGTCACGGAGTCCCAGTTGCCTCAGATGACCAGAGAGGCTAACTCGGATTAGCCCATTCGCAGAGACGACTACAGGAATAATTTCGGTCGGCAGACCACCCCACATGTCGGTCACCTCGTGAGCCAGGTCCAGATATTTTGATTGCTTATCTGTTTCGGCTCTCACGAGGTTCTCGTCATACGGGATGGTAATATCGACCAAAAATATCCTTGACCGTGCCCGGTCCATCAGCACAATATCAGGCTTATTCGCAAGAATAGTCCTGTCTGTGATGATGGCCCGGTCCCAGTAGAGCCGGGCGCGGTCATTTTCGAGCACGGCTTCCGGCAAGTACTTGTAATACGGCAATATCCGTATTTCAGAGCGAGCTCCTGGTGTAGAATTCTGGCTACTAGGTTGTGCCTGTGCAAGTACTCAGAGTTAGAAAGCGCCGAACAACCGGAGATGACATGCCTGAGTGACTCCCCGGGATGGCAACAAGCTCGACAGACGTCGGCGGTGCCATCCTTTAGGATATATCTCCGATAGTTGTTGGTCTTAACAACCTGATCCTGTATTGCACAGACAAAACCCTCGGTTTCACCGAAGAGGTCACCGAAACGTAGGGAGTTGAGGGAGGCGACTGTATCTACGAAGGGCTCATGTAGAGCCTTGTAGTACCTCCCGTGGAGCTCTTTCTCCTTCCATACGGTCTCCCGGTCGGAAATGCTAAGCACTGCTGGGTACTGCCATTGCTCGTTGGCTAAGGATAGAGGGGTAAGCCCTTTATCACTAGAAATGACGTCATTATAGAATGGATCATCCGATCTCGCCAAGAAGAATTGACGGAGACTGCACACTTCGCGATTATGCATGTTGAGCGCGCTCAGAAAGCCACGCCCACCATACTTTCGCGGCAAGTACAGCCTCATTACCGACGATCTCGGATGATGCATCCTATGGGACGTCATGGTAGTGCGGACTTTTCTATCCAGGGCGTTAAGCTCAGTCTGAGTCCACCTGAGTATGCCAAAGGTATACATGAGGACAGGCATGACCCAGCCGTTATATGCGTGTGACTTATTCACACCGGACAAAAGGCTGTTAAGCACTTTGGTCAAACGTGCATAAAACACGTCGCAAACTGACTGTTTCATACCAGCCTCATCGATACCGATGTTCTGTGACATACCCAAGTATCGGTATGTTTCAGCCTCGGAAAGGGTCCTTAAGTTGACGGGCATAGACATGTTTATGCCCTCAGAGTTAGCAACCCTTCCCCTTTCAACATGGAGGACCGCACACTTATCCGTCCCCAGCTCCATTCCAATGGAACTGCTAAATTCACAAGTGATGTTTAGCAGTTCCATAAGATGGGAGCGACTGGAGGCGAATAACTTGAGGTGATCCATATAGATAAGGTGGGTCACTTTTGTCCCTCCTTTCCGTAGCTGAAATCCCCACCCGGAGCCCTCCAGTAAGGTACTGAGAGGGTTAAGAGAGAGGCAGAACCAGATTGGACTCAGACAATCGCCCTGGAAGATACCCCTTCTTATCCTTATGTGGTTCTCCGCAGCCGTCATCTGCTCGCCCAGATGACAAAGGATCGTACTCCACTGCCCCATACACTGCTCGAGGAAGTCTCTAACTGTACAGTCATTACATTTAATTATTATGTGGGGTATCTATATAGTTTTCTCATCTGGTTGGAATGTATAAATATATAATTATACATGAAAATACATACATAAATACATACATAAACACTCACGCCTGTCACCCAGAGGGGTAGGCAGAGACTACGGACTTCCATTTGGCACGATCCTGACATACCTCTTTCGCCTCCTTTACATCCATATATCTACGCATACATGCTCGTCGGTTAAGGGTAACGTGGCCCATTTTCAAAATATCGCAAATTTGGTCGATAAACTTTTTCCTAGGGCGTCTCTTCCCGACTCGGCCATTCACATCTGCCATATAAATTTGCTTTGTCACTCTTTCCTCATTCATTCTTTCTACGTGACCAAACCACCGAAGCATTCCTTTCTTAATCCTGGTCACAACATCATCTTGCATACCACATTTATCTCTTATTACGCAATTTCTCACCCTGTCGTTCAGATTACACCCTAGCATATTCCTTAAAGACCGCATTTCTACAGCATTTATTCTACTTTCGTGCTTCTTCTGCCACACCCAGCTTTCACTACCATACATTAAAGTAGGGACTAACACAGCATTATGAATTACCATACGTGCCTGTTTTGACAAATTCTGGTTCTTCATAATAGAGTGTAGTGCCCCATTCACTCTATTCCCTGCATTTACTCGTCGTTCTATATCCCTATCATATCTACCATCCCTGCTAAATACACATCCCAAATACACAAACTCATCCACTTGCTCAATCAACTCTCCTTCTATTCTTATTTCACATACCGTTTTGCTTTCTTCTCTTTCAAAAACCATCACTTTCGTCTTACTTGCATTCACTTTCATTCCCCTTTCTTTTAATTCCCAGTTCATTAATGTAACCATCATTTGCAACTCTGCCGCCGATGACGCAAGTATGACTTGATCATCGGCATACAAAAGGCATTTGACGGTTAACTCGCCCATTCTTAACCCACATTCTTCATCTTTCAAAGTTTGCAAACACCGGTCCATAAATAGGTTGAACAGCCAAGGGGAAGCCACACAGCCCTGTCTGACACCTTTTTGGATGCCAAACCAGTCCGAGTAGACCCCATTGATCCTGATACAAGCACTAGAGTCCCTATAAAGAGACCTTAATGCCTGTATCAAACCAGCGCTCAACCCATATGAGTTCAGTGTTTGCCATAACACATTCCTGTCCACTCTGTCATAAGCCTTTTCCAAGTCCATGAACGCACAAAAAACTTTCTGGTTTTTGGCCAAAAACTTCTCCGCTATCATGCGCATGGAAAAGACTTGATCTGTACACCCCATTCCCTTTCTAAAACCCGCTTGCACATCCCAAATTTTTCCATCAGTTTCTTTCATAACTCTTTCAATTAACACCTTAGCATACAGTTTACCCACAATACTAAGCAAGCTGATACCGCGGTAGTTTTTGCAGTCCTGCTGTGACCCTTTTCCTTTATATATTGGTACTATAACTGCTTTACACCAGTCATCCGGTACCCGTTTTAATTCCCAACATAAATTAAACAAGGTGTACAGCAGGCCTGCCACCACTCCCTCTCCAGCCCTTAGCATCTTGAGTGATACTCTATCATATCCAGCTGCCTTACCTGCTTTCATGCTTTTCATTGCTTTCATTATTTCATCTACACTTATCTCCATACCGCTTTCCACTTCTTTCGGAATTTCTAGTTCATTTAATTCATACGACTCTTCACTCATAAACACGCTTTCAAAGTATTCCTTCCATGTGTTTAAATTCGAAACTTCATCATTCAGAATACATCCATTCTCGTCTCTTATAGCATTTATTATAGGCTGTTTTGTATTTCCCCTGGCAGTTCTTACGAGTTTCCAGAACATTTTTATGTTAGCCTGGAAATTATCAGATATCCTTCTATTATTCTTATCCGTTCTTTCTTTCTTTTTCCTTTTAACAACTTCTTTTTCTCTCTTATTTAGACGTCTAAATTCTGCCTTTTTTCTTTCAATCTCATCATTCATACCAGAAGAATTATCAGCTTTGGTTGCTAGTAAATCTAACCATGCTTTCTTCTTTGATTCATCTTCCACCCGTACCTCATCATCCCACCATAACGTATTACTTTTCCTTTCATTTGTTCTCTTACTTACACCGCATACTTCGGTGGCGGTATCCACCAAACCTTTCTTAATATTATCCCACACAGTATTCAAGTCTAAATCATTCATACACAACTCATTCAAACATCTAATATTTTTTCTCAGTCTACATTTATACTTCTCTATCACATCTTCATCTTGTAACTTCTCTATTCTTATACGCTGTAACGCAGTGGTAGATACAGATGTCCGATGCCGCCAACGCTTGAAAAGACCATTAATTCGACATAAGACCAAGTAATGATCCGTCCCTACGTTGGACCCCCGGTAAACCCTTGTATCTACGACTGCGCTCCTCATTCTTTCATCCACAATTACGAAATCTATCATGCTTCTATCATCACCTCTTTCCCATGTATACATGTGAATCTTCTTATAACGAAAAAAAGTATTCGTCACGAAAAGATTCTTTTCCACACATACGGAGAGGAGGTCTTCACCATTCTCATTAATACTTTCATCACCAAACGTTCCCAATATCCTATCATAACCAGACCTCTTCACCCCAACTCTTCCATTAAAGTCTCCTAACATAATAATATTTTCATTTTCCTTACATTTTGTCAACACCATCCTTATCAAGTCCCAAAACTGCTCTCGGATGTAAGTGGGCTTAGACATGTCTGGGGCGTACACCCCTGGCAGGAACAGCTTCTTTAAGCCCACTTTCATTCGTATCCATAGCAGTCTCGGGCTTACACATCCATACTCTTTCACACATTGACCCATTCTTTCTGAAAGGATGAAACCGACTCCCTGGCATGCCCGTTCGGTCTCGCCTACACCAGACCAATACGCGGTATACGTGCCATGTGTAGTGGCATCCTTTCCCTTTCGTTTCGTCTCATTCACACATAACACATCTATTCCTCTGTCATTCATCATTTCGCATACTTCATCCATCTTATCATTCATTCCTCCACATACATTCAGCGTAGCCAGACGAGTTTCCGCAATCCACTTTTCGCCCCTCCGGGAGACAGAACGTGACGGCTGGCGAACCTCGTCGCCGGTTTTTCTCCCGGAGATTCTTCGCACCCCTTCCCCATTTAAAGGGCGCCGGGAACTCGGGGCCATTTCTTTTATTTCTTGAGTCATGGTGCGAACAAGGGTTGGTGGTAGATTTTACGCCGCTACCATACGGCGAGGAGCCGAGTCTATTTTATCGGCTTTGTCGCTCGTTTAGCACCACCCGGGGGACACGTGTAGGGTGGGCCTAAGGTTAGGTGGTCGAAGCCTACGGACGCGAGCGACTCATCCCCCATATACATGAAAATGAAAAGATAAATATACATAAATATTAATGAAATAAAATAAATACAAAAATACATAAATAAATAAAAGCCCAACCAGATGTAAGCCCTCGGCAGGGGAGACCAAACGGCCAAGGGTTAGGGGGAAAGGGAAAGAAACCGGCGGACGATGCGGGCAGTATCAAGGAGCACCGCCTAATTATATATTGTGGGGTATCTATATAGTTTTCTCATCTGGTTGGGTTCTATAAATATATAAATATAAATGAAAATGAAAAGATAGATCTTCTATAAATATATAATTATAAATGAAAATAAAAAGATAGATCTTCTATAGGGACTCTAGTGCTTGTGTCAGGATCAATGGGGTCTACTCGGACTGGTGTGGCATCCAAAAAGGTGTCAGACAGGGCTGTGTGGCTTCCCCTTGGCTGTTCAACCTATTTATGGACCGGTGTTTGCAAACTTTGAAAGATGAAGAATGTGGGTTAAGAATGGGCGAGTTAACCGTCAAATGCCTTTTGTATGCCGATGATCAAGTCATACTTGCGTCATCGGCGGCAGAGTTGCAAATGATGGTTACATTAATGAACTGGGAATTAAAAGAAAGGGGAATGAAAGTGAACGCAAGTAAGACGAAAGTGATGGTTTTTGAAAGAGAAGAAAGCAAAACGGTATGTGAAATAAGAATAGAAGGAGAGTTGATTGAGCAAGTGGATGAGTTTGTGTATTTGGGATGTGTATTTAGCAGGGATGGTAGATATGATAGGGATATAGAACGACGAGTAAATGCAGGGAATAGAGTGAATGGGGCACTACACTCTATTATGATGAACCAGAATGTGTCAAAAAAGGCACGTATGGTAATTCATAATGCTGTGTTAGTCCCTACTTTAATGTATGGTAGTGAAAGCTGGGTGTGGCAGAAGAAGCACGAAAGTAGAATAAATGCTGTAGAAATGCGGTCTTTAAGGAATATGCTAGGGTGTAATCTGAACGACAGGGTGAGAAATTGCGTAATAAGAGATAAATGTGGTATGCAAGATGATGTTGTGACCAGGATTAAGAAAGGAATGCTTCGGTGGTTTGGTCACGTAGAAAGAATGAATGAGGAAAGAGTGACAAAGCAAATTTATATGGTAGATGTGAATGGCCGAGTCGGGAAGGGACGCCCTAGGAAAAAGTTTATCGACCAAATTTGCGATATTTTGAAAATGGGCCACGTTAGAAGTACCCTTAACCGACGAGCATGTATGCGTAGATATATGGATGTAAAGGAGGCGAAAGAGGTATGTCAGGATCGTGCCAAATGGAAGTCCGTAGTCTCTGCCTACCCCTCTGGGTGACAGGCGTGAGTGTTTATGTATGTATTTATGTATGTATTTTCATGTATAATTATATATTTATACATCCCAACCAGATGAGAAAACTATATAGATACCCCACATAATAATTAAATGTAATGACTGTACAGTTAGAGACTTCCTCGAGCAGTGTATGGGGCAGTGGAGTACGATCCTTTGTCATCTGGGCGAGCAGATGACGGCTGCGGAGAACCACATAAGGATAAGAAGGGGTATCTTCCAGGGCGATTGTCTGAGTCCAATCTGGTTCTGCCTCTCTCTTAACCCTCTCAGTACCTTACTGGAGGGCTCCGGGAGGGGATTTCAGCTACGGAAAGGAGGGACAAAAGTGACCCACCTTTTCTATATGGATCACCTCAAGTTATTCGCCTCCAGTCGCTCCCATCTTATGGAACTGCTAAACATCACTTGTGAATTTAGCAGTTCCATTGGAATGGAGCTGGGGACGGATAAGTGTGCGGTCCTCCATGTTGAAAGGGGAAGGGTTGCTAACTCTGAGGGCATAAACTTGTCTATGCCCGTCAACTTAAGGACCCTTTCCGAGGCTGAAACATACCGATACCTGGGTATGTCACAGAACAACGGTATCGATGAGGCTGGTATGAAACAGTCAGCTTGCGACGTGTTTTATGCACGTTTGACCAAAGTGCTTAACAGCCTTTTGTCCGGTGTGAATAAGTCACACGCATATAACGGCTGGGTCATGCCTGTCCTCATGTATACCTTTGGCATACTCAGGTGGACTCAGACTGAGCTTAACGCCCTGGATAGAAAAGTCCGCACTACCATGACGTCCCATAGGATGCATCATCCGAGATCGTCGGTAATGAGGCTGTACTTGCCGCGAAAGTATGGTGGGCGTAGCTTTCTGAGCGCGCTCAACATGCATAATCGCGAAGTGTGCAGTCTCCGTCAATACTTCTTGGCGAGATCGGATGATCCATTCTATAATGACGTCATTTCTAGTGATAAAGGGCTTACCCCTCTATCCTTAGCCAACGAGCAATGGCAGTACCCAGCAGTGCTTAGCATTTCCGACCGGGAGACCGTATGGAAGGAGAAAGAGCTCCACGGGAGGTACTCCAAGGCTCTACATGAGCCCTTCGTGGATACAGTCGCCTCCCTCAACTCCCTACGTTTCGGTGACCTCTTCGGTGAAACCGAGGGTTTTGTCTGTGCAATACAGGATCAGGTTATTAAGACCAATAACTATCGGAGATATATCCTAAATGATGGCACCGCCGACGTCTGTCGAGCTTGTTGCCATCCCGGGGAGTCACTCAGGCATGTCATCTCCGGTTGTTCGGCGCTTTCTAACTCTGAGTACTTGCACAGGCACAACCTAGTAGCCAGAATTCTACACCAGGAGCTCGCTCTGAAATACGGATATTGCCGTATTACAAGTACTTGCCGGAATCCGTGCTCGAAAATGACCGCGCCCGGCTCTACTGGGACCGGGCCATCATCACAGACAGGACTATTCTTGCGAACAAGCCTGATATTGTGCTGATGGACCGGGCACAGTCAAGGATATTTTTGGTCGATATTACCATCCCGTATGACGAGAACCTCGTGAGAGCCGAAACAGATAAGCAATCAAAATATCTGGACCTGGCTCACGAGGTGACCGACATGTGGGGTGGTCTGCCGACCGAAATTATTCCTGTAGTCGTCTTTGCGAATGGGCTAATCCGAGTTAGCCTCTCTGGTCATCTGAGGCAACTGGGACTCCGTGACGGACCGCTCCGGGCTCAAATGCAGAAGGCGGTGCTCCTTGATACTGCCCGCATCGTCCGCCGGTTTCTTTCCCTTTCACCCTAACCCTTGGCCGTTTGGTCTCCCCTGCCGAGGGCTTCCATCTGGTTGGGCTTTTATTTATTTATGTATTTTCGTATTTATTTTATTTTATTGATATTTATGTATATTTATCTTTTCATTTTCGTTTATAATTATTTATTTATACATCCCAAGCAGATGAGAAAACTATATAGATACCCCACACATAATAATAATAATAATAATAATGAGGCGTAGGGAAGTGACGACCCCATCGCCCGCTGATATAACGGTTATGTGACAAAACCGCTACGTCGGCGCAGTCAGTCAGCACCTTGCCAAGAGATGTTAGTGCCGTGCCTCGGCAAAAATTAAAGGTGCCAAGGCCCACTTGTGCACATGGCCTAACCATGAAACGGCGCCGGGTTTGGGCGTCTCCCGCTAAATGACGCCCTAAAATGGATGATGGAATCAAATGGAACGCGCAAAGGGCCGCTGCCTGGAGGTCGCCAGGGCGCGTCTGGAGCTGGCGCTGGACGCGACAGCATGCGAACCGCCAGCCGAGCGCGAGGTGCTGCACGACCACCCAGCAGCTCCTCGCATCCATCATCCCCACCAGCTGGCTTGGTGCCGGCAGGGTCTTCGCGGGCTCAGCAATCGGCACCCGCCACTGGTGGAGTACGCCGCATGCGTTGGACAACCCAGATGAACAGCAACGCATTGCGGGCGTATTTTAGGGCGAAAGGGGGAGAAACTGGAGGTTTTGCGTATCGGGCAAGGATGCATCGACTTTTTGCTGAGCTGGAGCCATCTGTAACCGTCACCGAGCAAAACCTGGCAGACCGAGTTCGGTATATCTTGCGCTCAAATACATTTGATGTCACCGAACTCGAACGGCTACGACGTGAGGCTGTTCCTTCATCGGGTGAAAATGCTGCGGCTGAGGATGCGGCGCCACAACTTGCTGAGCAAACGGCAAATGTGGATGCCGCCGTGAATACGCCAGTTGTGGTTGATTCAAACGATGATGGAACAGTCGCCCAGGAACTGGAACTAGAGCAAATGAGGAGTACATTGGAAGAGGCGATTGTGGAAACGCGCAGTACGACTCTCGAAAATCGACCGCGACTTCCCCGCTTAGCCCTAAGCAAGCGGAATCGGGCTGTCGTGAGGGTTCTGAACCCAATGCTGGTTACCTATTTGGAAGCCAGCCGGGACCTTTGCGATACGGACTCAATTCTTTTTGGCGCCGCACTGGCAGTCTGCCGTATTATAGGTGCCAAACTTTCCACGGCTGGACGCGCTACTGGACAAAGTAGTGCTATCCCAGCCTGGAGAATAAGAATTGAAGAACGTATCGCAAAGGCTAGGCCCTCATCGGCAGACTGATATGCTTCAGGTCAGGCAATACCAGGCCAAGGATTGTGCGCACCGTCAAGATGGCGTTTGCTGGGACAAATGTTAGTTTGTCCCAGCCGGATATAATGCAAAAACTGACGGAGCGCATAGACGACCTGAAGCAAAGAATAGCTGCTTGGGGAAAGCGGATTCGGCGATATACCGAGAGGTCGACACGGTTCAACCAGAATCGTCTCTTCCAGAGTGATCAGAAGAGGCTCTATAAATCATTGGAGCGACCAATAGTAAGTGGAACGGGCCCTGCACCAAATCAGGCCGACATGGTCGCATTCTGGCGCAGCCTGTGGTCAGAGCCCGTAAACCACAACGAGGGCCCTTGGACGGAAGTTGTGGCGAGTCAGTGTGCGAGTATTACGCCCATGGACCCCGTCATCATAACGCCGGATGACGTAGCTGAGGCGGTCCGTAGGGCCCCGAACTGGAAAAGTCCGGGGCTTGACGGGCTGCATCACTACTGGCTGAAGGGTTTCATGGTGTGTCACTCTGTGCTCGCCCGACAGTTTCAAGAGGCTCTCAACCAGAAGTCGCTCCCAAGCCTCTTCACTACTGGGGATCACTCATTTGGTTCCTAAAGATCATGGGTCCACAGACCCGAGCAAATACCGCCCCATCACGTGTCTAACGACCATATACAAGACACTAACATCCATTTTGAGCGCAAGAATCGCTCGTCACCTGGACTTAAATCAGGTGATGTCGCGCGCTCAAAATGGATGTCGGGGCGGCGGTCGTGGAACCAAGGAACCACTCCTCATTGACGCGGTCATTGGCAAAGTGGTGAAACGCAACCGTCGGAACTTCTCCGCCACCTGGATAGATTACAGAAAGGCATTTGACTCGGTGCCCCATACATGGCTAAAGAGGGTCCTCGAGCTGTACAAGATTGACTGTACAGTTCGAGACTTCCTCGAGCAGTGTATGGGGCAGTGGAGTACGATCCTCTGTCATCTAGGCGAGCGGATGACGGCTGCGGAAAGCCGCATAAGGATAAGAAGGGGTATATTCCAGGGCGACTGTCTGAGTCCAATTTGGTTCTGCCTCTCTTTGAACCCTCTCAGTACTTTACTGGAGGGCTCCCGGAGGGGATTTCAGCTTCGGAAAGGAGGTACAAAAGTGACCCACCTTTTCTATATGGATGACCTCAAATTATTCGCCTCCAGTCGTTCCCATCTTATGGAATTGCTAAACATCACGTGTGAATTTAGCAATTCTATTAGAATGGAGCTGGGGACGGATAAGTGTGTGGTCCTCCATGTTGAAAGGGGAAGGGTTGCTAACTCTGAGGGCATAGACTTATCTATGCCCGTCAACTTAAGAACCCTTTCCGAGGCTGAAACATACCGATACCTGGGTATGTCACAGAACATCGGTATCGATGAGGCTGGTATGAAACAGTCAGTTTGCGACGTGTTTTATGCACGCTTGACCAAAGTGCTTAACAGCCTTTTGTCCGGTGTGTCCGGCAGAACCAGATTGGACTCAGACAATCGCCCTGAAATATACCCCTTCTTATCCTTATGCGGCTTTCCGCAGCCGTCATCCGCTCGCCTAGATGACAGAGGATCGTACTCCACTGCCCCATACACTGCTCGAGGAAGTCTCGAACTGTACAGTCAATCTTGTACAGCTCGACGACCCTCTTTAGCCATGTATGGGGCACCGAGTCAAATGCCTTTCTGTAATCTATCCAGGCGGCGGAGAAGTTCCGACGGTTGCGTTTCACCACTTTGCCAATGACCGCGTCAATGAGGAGTGGTTCCTTGGTTCCACGACCGCCGCCCCGACATCCATTTTGAGCGCGCGACATCACCTGATTTAAGTCCAGGTGACGAGCGATTCTTGCGCTCAAAATGGATGTTAGTGTCTTGTATATGGTCGTTAGACACGTGATGGGGCGGTATTTGCTCGGGTCTGTGGCACCCTGATCTTTAGGAACCAAATGAGTGATCCCAGTAGTGAAGAGGCTTGGGAGCGACTTCTGGTTGAGAGCCTCTTGAAACTGTCGGGCGAGCACAGAGTGACACACCATGAACCCCTTCAGCCAGTAGTGATGCAGCCCGTCAAGCCCCGGACTTTTCCAGTTCGGGGCCCTACGGACCGCCTCAGCTACGTCATCCGGCGTTATGATGACGGGGTCCATGGGCGTAATACTCGCACACTGACTCGCCACAACTTCCGTCCAAGGGCCCTCGTTGTGGTTTACGGGCTCTGACCACAGGCTGCGCCAGAATGCGACCATGTCGGCCTGATTTGGTGCAGGGCCCGTTCCACTTACTATTGGTCGCTCCAATGATTTATAGAGCCTCTTCTGATCACTCTGGAAGAGACGATTCTGGTTGAACGTGTCGACCTCTCGGTATATCGCCGAATCCGCTTTCCCCAAGCAGCTATTCTTTGCTTCAGGTCGTCTATGCGCTCCGTCAGTTTTTTGCATTATATCCGGCTGGGACAAACTAACATTTGTCCCAGCAAACGCCATCCTGACGGTGCGCACAATCCTTGGCCTGGTATTGCCTGACCTGAAGCATATCAGTCTGCCGATGAGGGTTCCTAGCCTTTGCGATACGTTCTTCAATTCTTATTCTCCAGGCTGGGATAGCACTACTTTGTCCAGTAGCGCGTCCAGCCGTGGAAAGTTGCACCTATAATACGGCAGACTGCCAGGTGCGGCGCCAAAAAGAATTGAGTCCGTATCGCAAAGGTCCCGGCTGGCTTCCAAATAGGTAACCAGCATTGGGTTCAGAGCCCTCACGACAGCCCGATTCCGCTTGCTTAGGGCTAAGCGGGGAAGTCGCGGTCGATTTTCGAGAGTCGTACTGCGCGTTTCCACAATCCTCATTTGCTCTAGTTCCAGTTCCTGGGCGACTGTTCCATCTTCGTTTGAATCAACCACAACTGGCGTATTCACGGCGGCATCCACGATTTGCCGTTTGCTCAGCAAGTTGTGGCGCCGCATCCTCAGCCGCAGCATTTTCACCCGATGAAGGAACAGCCTCACGTCGTAGCCGTTCGAGTTCGGTGACATCAAATGTATTTGAGCGCAAGATATACCGAACTCGGTCTGCCAGGTTTTGCTCGGTGACGGTTACAGATGGCTCCAGCTCAGCGAAAAGTCGATGCATCCTTGCCCGATACGCAAAACCTCCAGTTTCTCCCCCTTTCGCCCTAAAATACGCCCGCAATGCGTTGCTGTTCATCTGGGTTGTCCAACGCATGCGGCGTACTCCACCAGTGGCGGGTGCCGATTGCTGAGCCCGCGAAGACCCTGCCGGGCACCAAGCCAGCTGGTGGGGATGATGGATGCGAGGAGCTGCTGGGTGGTCGTGCAGCACCTCGCGCTCGGCTGGCGGTTCGCATGCTGTCGCGTCCAGCGCCAGCTCCAGACGCGCCCTGGCGACCTCCAGGCAGCGGCCCTTTGCGCGTTCCATTTGATTCCATCATCCATTTTAGGGCGTCATTTAGCGGGAGACGCCCAGACCCGGCGCCGTTTCATGGTTAGGCCATGTGCACAAGTGGGCCTTGGCACCTTTAATTTTTGCCGAGGCACGGCACTAACACCTCTTGGCAAGGTGCTGACTGACTGCGCCGACGTAGCGGTTTTGTCACATAACCGTTATATCAGCGGGCGATGGGGTCGTCACTTCCCTACGCCTCATTATTATTATTATTATTATTATGTGTGGGGTATCTATATAGTTTTCTCATCTGCTTGGGATGTATAAATAAATAATTATAAACGAAAATGAAAAGATAAACATACATAAATATCAATAAAATAAAATAAATACGAAAATACATAAATAAATAAAAGCCCAACCAGATGGAAGCCCCTCGGCAGGGGAGACCAAACGGCCAAGGGTTAGGGTGAAAGGGAAAGAAACCGACGGACGATGCGGGCAGTATCAAGGAGCACCGCCTTCTGCATTTGAGCCCGGAGCGGTCCGTCACGGAGTCCCAGTTGCCTCGCTACTAGGTTGTGCCTGTGCAAGTACTCAGAGTTAGAAAGCGCCGAACAACCGGAGATAACATGCCTAAGTGACTCACCGGGATGGCGACAAGCTCGACAGATGTCGACGGTGCCATCCTTTAGGATGTATCTCCGATAGTTGTTGGTCTTAATAACCTGATCCTGTATTGCACAGACAAAACCCTCGGTTTCACCGAAGAGATCACCAAAGCGTAGCCAGTGGAGGGAGGCTACTGTGTCTACGAAAGGCTCATGTAGAGCCTTGTAGAACCTCCCGTGGAGCTCCTTCTCCTTCCATACGGTCTCCCGGTCGGAAATGCTCTGCACTGCCGCGTCTTGCCATTGCTCGTTGGCTAAGGATAGAGGGGTAAGTCCTTTATCACAAGAAATGACGTCCTAATAGAATGGATCATCCGATCTCGCAAGGAAGTAATCACGGAGGCGGCACACTTCGCGATTATGCATGGTGAGCGCGCTCAAGAAGCCACGACCACCATGCTTCCGCGGCAAGTACAGCCTCATTACCGACGATCTCGGATGATGCATCCTATGGGACGTCATGGTAGTGCGGACTTTTCTATCCAGGGCGTTAAGTTCAGTCTGAGTCCACCTGAGTATGCCAAAGGTATACATGAGGACAGGCATGACCCAACCGTTATATGCGTGTGCAAAAAATGACGGAGCGCAAAGACGACCTGAAGCAGAGAATCGCTGCTTGGGGAAAGCGAATTCGGCGATATACCGAGAGGTCGACACGGTTCAACCAGAATCGTCTCTTCCAGAGTGATCAGAAGAGGCTCTATAATTCATTGGAGCGAACAATGGTAAGTGGAACGGGCCCAGTACCGAATCAGGCTGACACGGTTGCATTCTGGCACGGCCTGTGGTCAGAGCCCGTAAACCACAACGAGGGCCCTTGGACGGAAGTTGTGGCGATTCAGTGTGCGGGTATTACGCCCATGGATCCCGTCACCATAACGCCGGATGACGTAGCTGAGGCGGTCCGTAGGGCCCCGAACTGGAAAAGTCCGGGACTCGACGGGCTGCATCACTACTGGCTGAAGCTGTTCATGGTGTGTCACACTGTGCTCGCCCGACAGTTTCAAGAGGTTCTCAACCAGAAGTCGCTCCCGAGCCTCTTCACTACTGGGATCACCCATTTGGTTCCTAAAGGCCAGGGTACCACAGACCCGAGCAAATATCGCCCCATCACGTGTCTACCGACCATATACAAGACACTAACATCCATTTTGAGCGCGAGAATCACTCGTCACCTGGACTCAAATCAGGTGATGTGGCGCGCTCAAAATGGATGTCGGGGCGGGGGTCGTGGAACCAAGGAACCACTCCTCATTGACGCGGTCATTGGCAAAGTGGTGAAACGCAACCGTCGGAACTTCTCCGCCGCCTGGATAGACTACAGAAAGGCATTCGACTCGGTGCCCCATACATGACTAAAGAGAGTCCTCGAACTGTACAAGATAGACTGTACAGTTAGAGACTTCCTCGAGCAGTGTATGGGGCAGTGGAGTACGATCCTTTTTCATCTGGGCGAGTGGATGACGGCTGCGGAGAACCACATAAGGATAGGAAGGGGTATCTTCCAGGGCGATTGTCTGAGTCCAATATGGTTCTGCCTCTCTCTGAACCCTCTCAGTACCTTACTGGAGGGCTCCGGGAGGGGATTTCAGCTACGGAAAGGAGGGACAAAAGTGACCCACCTTTTCTATATGGATGACCTCAAGTTATTCGCCTCCAGTCGCTCCCATCTTATGGAATTGCTAAACATCACTAGTGAATTTAGCAATTCCATTGGAATGGAGCTGGGGACGGATAAGTTCCGAGGCTGAAACATACCGATACCTGGGTATGTCACAGAACATCGGTATCGATGAGGCTGGTATGAAACAATCAGTTTGCGACGTGTTTTATGCACGCTTGACCAAAGTGCTTAACAGCGTTTTGTACGGTGTGAATAAGACACAAGCATATAACGGCTGGGTCATGCCTGTCCGCATGTATACCTTTGGCATACTCAGGTGGACTCAGACTGAACTTAACGCCCTGGATAGAAAAGTCCGCACTACCATGACGTCCCACAGGATGCACCATCCAAGATCTTCGGTAATGAGGCTGTACTTGCCGCGAAAGCATGGTGGGCGTGGCTTCTTGAGCGCGCTCACCATGAATAATCGCGAAGTGTGCAACAGATAAGCAAACAAAATATCTGGACCTGGCTCACGAGGTGACCGACATGTGGGGTGATCTGCCGACCGAAATTATTCCTGTAGTCGTCTCTGCAAACGGGCTAATCCCAGTCAGCCTCTCGGGTCATCTGAGGCGGCTGGGAGTACGTGGCGGACCGCTCCAGGCTCAAATGCAGAAGGCGGTGCTCCTCGATACCGCCCGCATCGTCCGCCGGTTTCTTTCCCTTTCCCCCTAACCCTCGGCCGTTTGGTCTCCCCTGCCGAGGGCTTCCATCTGGTTGGGCTTTTATTTATATTTGTATTTTTTTATTTATTTTATTTTATTGATATTTATGTATATTCATCTTTTCATTTTCGTTTATAATTGTATATTTATACATCCCAACCAGATGAGAAAACTATATAGATACCCCACATAATAATAATAATAATAATAATAAAATAATAATAATAATAATAAATAATGGCGGACGTTGTCAAAAGTAAATGATGCAGTCAGTATAAAATCTTAAAAATGAATTTTTGTAGCATATGTTTCGAGTTCCCAAATAACAAATTCTCAACGCAAATAGATTTTACAATATCAATATAAATAAAACTTTAAAAATCTGTGGAAAAGATACTAATTTCAAGAAAAATTATTTCTTTCAAATTGACAACTGTCATCTAAGAAATTTTACAAACAGATTTATATAATATTTAATTTCACGTTACATTATGCATCGAACGAGACGACAAATACGAATAAATACCGCCAATACCACAATCGCACACGTAACATTGCCTACGGAGGACTACATATCCATGGAATGTAATCCAAGAGGCACAAGAAGAACCCCCGTACCATCTTTGAGGGGACGAAGAGCGCCAGAGGCTGGCTTGGGACCTGCAGGAATTACCATCCTACATGAGGACCCCGCTACTGATGGTGTAGTTCGACGACGCATGCGCTGGACTAAAGAATTAAATATAAGTGTTATGCGCGCGTACTATAAGGCTACCAAAGGAGGAACCAATCTTACATCTTATCGCTCTAAAATGCTGTTTGAATTCCAACAGCTACAACTCAACCTAACAAACTTAACTGCCCAAAGACTTTCAGATCAAGTACGTGTAATTCTAAGTCGTAAGATTTTGGACGACAGATTAATTGAACAACTTTGCAGTGAGTACTCAACATCTACTATCAATTCAATTCCTAATTCCCAACGAACACTTCCAGGTGAGACTGATGACTTAAATGAAAATAACATTAACCATAATATAAATATTACTAACTTAAATAACGAAAAAGTAGAGCAAAATTGTTTTGATATAGATGTGAGTTCCAAAGACAGCGAATATATGAAAAGGACTTTCGAATGTTTCCTTCTGGAATATAAAAAATACACCAATAGAAAATAGACCGAAACTACCTAAACTTCCTAACAACAAAAAACTTTTCCAACAGTAGCATCAATGAATATTCTTTGTAAAGATTATTTTGAAAAAATTAACTCTGTTTTGGAAACTATGTCTCTTCTATATTGTTGTGCCCATGCTATATGTATGATAATGAAAATTCCTGTCATTTCAGTACAAAATTTTAAGAAAAATAATACAGAACCTAAATGGAAACAAAGAATTCAAAAACGAATTGACAATACTCGCAAAATTATAGGAAAATTAATAAGCTACCAAACAGGTAACAGGCGTAAAAAAAAAATAATTACTTTAGTAAATCAAATCGCTAATGAAAATGATATTAGCCAATCAGATCCACATTTTCCGGATAAAATTACTGAATTCATTGATACACAAAAACAAAAGTTAAAAGCATGGGCCAACCGTATTAGACGATATTCAGAAAGATCTAAACGGTACTTCCAGAATCGCACATTCGAAAGTAACCAAAAGTGGGTGTATCGGTCTTGGGAGAACACTACAACTGATTGTTGTACTTATGGCAGCCCAAGCTTAAATGAATGTCTAAATTTTTGGAAAAGTATGTGGTCTAACGAAGTTTCTCATAATGAAGGCGAATGGATTCGTGCAATCGAACGTAAGTTTTCTAAATTGGCTAACGTGGGTTCTATTTCAATTACTGCTGAAGATGTACACTCAATTACTCGTAGATTACACAACTGGAAATCACCTGGACCAGATGGTATACATAACTTTTGGCTGAAATGGATAACAAGTAGCCACGTGCGTTTGGCTGCACAGATTAAAGAAGCCATTGAGTGCTGTGAGCTCCCGAGACTTCTTACAACTGGTATTACCCACTTACTATATAAAAATGGAAACACCACGGAACCTAAAAAATTACCGACCTATAACATGCCTTTCAACTGTATACAAATTAATAACTGCAATTTTGAATAACAAGATCTATAAACATTTGGAAAATAATAACATTCTTTCAACTGCACAGAACGGATGTCGAAAAGGGTCACGTGGTTTTAAAGAACTTCTTCTCATTGACACAGCTATTTGCCGACAAGTCTTGGTCCGCTGCTTGGGTGGATTACAAAAAAGGCATATGACTCTGTTCCACATTCATGGCTAAAGAGAGTTTTAGAAATATATAAAATAGATGACAAAATTTGTAAGTTTTTAAGTAAATTAATGGGTCAGTGGAACACTGTTCTAAATCTACCAGGTGAGTGGCAAAGTAGTTCGATAGACTCTATAAATATTAAACGGGGTATATTCCAGAGCGATAGTTTGAGCCCAACTTTGTTTTGTTTGGCCCTGAATCCTTTAAGCACTGCTATTGAGGAATCCGGATTAGGGTTTCGGTTTTGAAAAGAAAACTCACCGATCTCACATCTACTATATATGGATGATCTCAAACTATTCACATCAAAAGAGAGTAATCTACTATTATTGTTGAAATTAACACATAGTTTCAACAAAGATATTAGAATGGAATTTGGAATAGATAAATGTGCTGTCATCAACGTAAATAGGGGCAAAATTAAAGATTGTAATAATTTAGCTATTACAAATGACTTACATTTCAGTTCTCTTTCTGAAACAGAAACCTATAAATACTTGGGCATGGCAGAAGCGCTAGGAATTAATGACAAAAATATTAAAGAAAATTCAAAAGTAAAATTTATGTCAAGGTTAAAAAAAGTTATCAAAAGTCATTTATCCGGCGGAAACAAAATTAGAGCATATAACTCCTGGGTAATACCTAGCCTTCTATATACTTTTGGTGTTACAAGATGGTCTCAAACGGAATTGGATGACTTAGATAGACGAGTCCGTACATTAATGACTACGCACAGAATGCACCACCCACGATCATCTGTCATGAGGTTGTATCTTCCAAGAAAAGATGGTGGACGGGGCTTATTAAACATTAAAAACCTACACAACCGTGAAGTATACAACCTCAGAGACTATTTTATTAAAAAAAGACACATCACACATTCATAATGACGTAGTGATTAATGACAAATCATTAACCTCGCTTAATATGTCGGCAAAGGACTGGCAGAGGCCTCATACTACGTCTATAGATGAACGCAAAAAGGTTTGGAATGACAAACAACTGCATGGTCGATTTTTTAAAGCATTGACTAATCCTTATGTAGACATGGTTGCATCAGTGCATTGGTTACAATTTGGTGACCTTTTTGCAAGAAACTGAAGGTTTTATCTGTGCAATACAAGATGAAGTAATTAAAACGAACAACTACCGGAAATACATTTTGAGGGACGGCACAGTTGACGTATGTCGCGCATGTCACCACCCTGGAGAGTCCCTCAGACATGTTATTTCCGGTTGTTCACAACTATCAAATGGTGAGTATTTGCACAGACATAACCAAGTAGCTAGAATAATACACCAACAGCTTGCCATTAAATTTGGCTTTACTCAACTTATTATAAGTATGAACCAAAGCCAGTCCTTGAAAATAGAAGTGTCACGCTGTACTGGGATCGGTCAATTATCACAGACAGGTTTATAGTGGCAAATAAACCTGACATTGTGGTGATAGACCGAACTACACGCAAGGCAATAATAGTGGATATCAGTGTTCCTCATGACGAGAATCTCGTAAAAGCAGAGAATGATAAAAAAATAAAATATATCGACTTGGCCAATGAGATTGTCGCTATGTGGGACGTTGATTCTACTATTATTGTACCAGTAGTTGTATCAGTCAATGGACTTATTGCTAAAAATATGGACGATTATCTGTCCAAGTTAGGTTTGGGCAAATGGCTGAAAGCATTAATTCAAAAAATCGGCCTTATTAAATACGGCTCGAATAGTAAGAAGGTTCCTATCTTTGGATGCCTAACTTCACCGATGGCTTAGAATTCCTCGCCGCGGTGGATAATAGCCGAAATAATAATATTATTTATATAGATTGTATTTATATTTGTAATATTATAGTTTTGTGATAATATATGTGATCATATAATAATAATAACAATAAACTTTATTTGCATAATTACATTCCTTTCCTTTACAGTAAGCTTTTTTACAATATGTTTAAAATAAAATAAGCTATGCACAGAGTTGCTTACTTTGGTTACTGCCGGCTGTACTAGGCCGAGCCTGTATCACAGACGGCAGTTCCTTCCCCCATGACACAAAATATATTATATCACTAAATTTAACTTATATTCACCAAAGACAAAACACAATAACAATAACGATAACAAAAGTTAGTTTTATGCTAAAGTTAACATTGATATTCCATTTTTTTTTTGTAAGTACCTCCATAAAAGTTAACATTTTTAGGAAAGGTAAGGTTAGACCACTTATCAAAATACGTATCAAAATACGAATTTTCCAGAAACCTATTACAAATACACAAGTATACAAGAAGTGTACCTACTCAACATCGTTATTTGGCATCTAAAAACATATTTATATATTGTAGTTTTTAAAAAGACGTTAATTCCTATTACTGTTGTATCGTGCATTGTTTATGATCAATTTATATATCATCTTGGTATGTAATAAATACGTTATAAATTAAAAAAAAAAACATGCGCAAATATTTTATGATGAACGTGATATAATTATGACAGAAGTAAGAGATGACAGAGGGAGATTGAAATAGGTGATCGGCAGCAGCATCTTCCTGATAATAACTCAAAATATTAAAAAAACTCTGGTTGCCAATCCGCCTGCCAAGCGTGGCGGCTATGCACACATTCATCCCCAGAAGCAACGTATGGGGGGTAGGCTTATGTACGGCAGTGGTCACTTGTAGTCTGTAATGGATAGATAACATAATATAGACAAGCTTTTTAAATAAAATAAGGTCACAATAAAGGTTTATATTTTTTTGTTGATTATACATTTATAAGTTGGGTAATTTTTTTAATAATAAGATAACTAGATTAAACCCATTAACAATACCCGCGATTTAATTAAGTATAATGAAATAAGAATTTCCCTTCACAATGAAACATTGCAATGCGCAAAACATTCTCGTTGGTAATTCTCAAACCAAAATGTATGCATAGGGACTAAAAGAAAATTAATTTCGTTACGACAGGCACGTATTGACGTTTGGTGTAAGTGAAAGGTGGAAGCGTTGCTTTGTTGTGAAAGATAATATCGTGGGAAAACCTGTATTCATTTATTCATTACAGCCGTTTATACTTATGCTATGTTATTTCAGTTACTTAGGTATTACTGCGCATATCCTCATTTCTAAGTCTGCAGAGACATAACCTACATAACTGACATAACCCTCTCCATAGCTCTCTGAGTGACCTTGAGCTTCCTGAGGCGGCCAAACCTGAATATATGAACAAAATATTTTGGATTCAACATGTATATGTACAATATGTATATACTATGATATATATATATATATATATATATATATATATATATATGTGTGTGTGTGTGTGTGTATGTGTGTGTATTACATCCGCTACTCTGTAAATTGAAATATAAATAAATAAAAAATACCCATTTAAGCATAACAGTATAGACAAAAGCAACACGAAAAAACTGTTTAACATTAAATATGTGGCAAATTGAATCTTATAATAGTATAAAATTTGATAAGATTTGATTCTGTAACATAAATTTATTTATATTTCATACTAACGACCAGCCGTGACTTCGCCTAGGTAGGATCTATTAAAGTGGCGACAATTTGTTTTGATTTTTTCAAATAAAAATTTTTGGTTTATTGCTTTATATACAAGTTTTATATACAAGTTTTTGGGCTATTGCTTTCTATCTGTACGTATAGTTTTATGCCAATCGGTCAGCCATGCCAAAGATTACCCCGGAAAATATCCAGACAGACAGAGATACAGACAGACAAAAATTTTATATATTATGCTTATTTTAATAGCTAGCAAATGACTCCCAGAGCTTAGTAGAAGCCTATTATGTCTACATTACAGGCAGACATTTTAATTTTATTCATATGTATAAATTATAATTATAATATTATTTTAAATTATAATAACAGGTTTTTTACATATTTATTTATAAATAAATATTTTTATTGTTGTTACAACGGGTGTGTGACTGAATATTTTAATATTGCAACTACGTTGTTGCAGCATATTTTTGTAGATTGTGAAAAATATTATGTTGGAAGTTTTCGTAACTTTAAAACTAATTTACTCATTCCTAAAATTCACTTACATTTTGGACTATACATGAAAATTATATCTTAGGCCCTCCGCGATAACCTCAATAAAATTTCAACAATCGCGATTGCTTGTGAATTTTAAGCGCGAAAGTTTGCTACGAAAAATACTGGTCACATAATTTGCATAAAACGAATACATTTTCTATTAGACAATTTCAATAATTTTATATTTTTATTCCAATTCCAGGAAAAATTCTTTGTATCATTAATAGTAAATAAATTGTTTAAAAAATCATGGTAAATTCTATTTTATAGAATTAATGTTAAACGAGCCTTTGCTCGTTTAACATTAATTCGATATTTGCCCCCCTAGAGATGGAGTACGCATGCTCCGAGTCCTCTGCGCCGGCCTCCCGGAAGAGGCCCGCCGCCAATTCAGGCACCGGCTCATCGGAGTCCTGTGACTCCGACGGAACCGGGGGAGTCTACATTCACCACGGTGAATTCCAAGCGCAACGATAAGCGCGCCGCAATAAAATGCACCCCCCTATCTCAGCGGCCCCCGTCGCTCCTACAACCTCCGCAGCCCCCGCCGCTGCCGCGATCCCACTCTTGTCACTAGACATCCCAATTCCGACCAAACAAGCCTCTCGATGTGCTCCAGTCCTTGCCAAGAAGCAAGTCCCGCCCCCTGTCTTCCTAAGAGACAAGGCAAGATTCACACAACTGTCGAAAACTTGTTACGACGCAGGCATCAAATACCGTGCCATCAACCTCGGGGAGGCTATTAAAATCATCCCCAACTCGATCGAGGACTTCCGTCAACTCACCAGGCTATTCACAGCCAAACGAGTTTCATATCACACGTACGCTCTTCCGGAAGAGCGTAAAGTCAGGGCCGTCATCCGAGGCGTCCCCTTTGAATTCTCTAACGAGGAAATCCTTGAGGACCGTAAGTCCCAAGGTTTCTCGGTAGAAGCCGTGCACAAAATGCACAGTAGAACGGGCAAGAGGTTCAATCTAGCCCTTGTCATCCTAACCAACGTGCCGGAGGCAAAAGCCATCTTCCGGCAGGTACACACAGTGTGTGGCCTGTCGAGAGTGAAGGTTGAGCCCCCACATAGGCGCTGATTCCCGGCGCAGTTCCACCGCTGCCAGCTATATGGCCATGCGGCGGCCAACTGCTCCGCCCCACCCAGGTGCGTTAAGTACCTTGAACCCCACAACACCAAAGAGTGTCCTCGGCCCAAAGACGCTGAATCTCCACCCGCATGTGTCCTGTGTAAACAAACAGGCCATCCGGCTAACTACAGAGGCTGCCCCTGCGCACCTCAACCTCGCCCCAGTAGGCAAGCTCCACCTCCGGTCAATAACCGCTCATTCCCGGCTCTCTATCAACGGCCCCGTCAGGGCCTTTCTCAGTCCATCCAGGGCTTCTCTCGGCCCCCCTCAGGGTCCCCCTAGGCCCCCTCAGGGCATTATTCGGCCCCCTCCGGGCTTCTCAAAGCCTATGCAGCCTCCAGTCTTTCCCTGGGGCCCCAACAAGGCAGACCCACCGCGGACAACCCCTGCCCCATAACTACAACAATCACAGCCCACTATTGAAGAACAAAGAATAAGAAAAACGATCTATTCCGCTATTAGGAACATCGAAGTTAGTGAAATCGCGGTGTTAGCACGCAAATTGCGCACTGCGAGGTCCCCTCAGGACCGTCTCCTCGCTCTTACAGAGCATCATAATCTTTTGTGCTCGTTGTAAGTTAAGTTAACTTAATTAACTTAACTTCAATGACAGAACAGTTTGTTCTACCAAAGTCTCACGGTCGTATCAAACCTAAGGGTTTATCGCTTGTATCTTTTAATATTCGCGGTTTGCGAAATAACCTCCCAGAGCTTTAGCTCTTTCTTCGGAATCGTGAAGCCGATTTCCTCCTACTACAGGAAACTAATTTCAAAACTGAGGACACTAAAGGCCTTTCTATTAAAAACTTCTCTCTTCGTAATGACAGACCCGACCGCCGAGGCGGCGGAACGGCCATCTATTACAAGAAGACACTTCACTGCTCGCCCATTTCTACTCCACAGCTTACCAACATGGAAGCCACGGTATACAGGCTAGCTATGACTGGACATCAGTCCATCCTCATAGCCTCCTGTTACATCCTTTCAGGAACCCATCCCCTCAAAAAAGATTTTGAGGCTATTTTATCTTTAGGCAATTCAGTCATTATGTTTGGAGATTTTAACTCCAAGCATACTGAATGGACATGCCATACTACGTCCCCTAGTGGCAAGATACTGCTCGATATCACGCAGTCTCTTGATATTACCGTCCATAGTCCCCTCGGTGTTACTCACTTTCCCGATAACACCGATCACGCCCCCCGATGTACTAGATTTTGCGTTACTCCAAGGAGTTTCTCTCAACCTCAAAGCAATCGAGACACTAGACGATCTAGGATCCGATCACCGACCGGTCTCCCTCATTCTTGGCCATCAGCCACCTCCCCCAACACACACGAAAACCTTCACTAATTGGAAGGGATTCAAGGAGTCCCAGCTCTGGACTCACAGGACTCTACCATCTCCCGACCGTCGGACTTAGACACTCCCGAAAAAATCGACACCGCGGTCGAGTCACTCTCCACCCTTATTAAATTCTCCCTTAAGGAGAACGAAAGGGTCGTCCCGGTTGCTAACAATAGTGGGCTTCCCCTACATATTAGCAACATATTAAAAGCCAAAAAAGCTGCTTTCCGGAGAGCAGCAAAATATCCCACCCCCGAATATAGGCGCACGGCCAATCGTCTTCAACGAGAACTCCGTTTCCGCCTCTCTGAATTTCGAGACCTCGAAAAGAGTAAACTCATGGAGAATATCTCTCCATCTCACACAGCGTATTATCAGATGGCTAGAGCCCTCCGCATAGACGCTATCACCCACACTCCCCTCTCTCCCGTCCCGACAGAACGGTTGCCTTCGAGGACGAGGAAAAGGCTGAATGCTTTGCAGATAGCATTGCCGCACAATGCTCTACTAGCTATCAACCCGTCGACCCCTCACACGTCTAGGCAGTGGAGGATGAGGTCCACCGCCGGAACTCACCCCCTACAGCCTCCGAACCTATCTCTGTGTCCAATGATGAGATTTCATTCCTCATCAAAGGACTTAAGCCTAATAAGGCTCCGGGCGCGGATGGCATCTCCAACCAAGCCCTAAAACACTTTCCTGAGCAGGTGTTAACCTTTTTATCTATTATCTTCAACGCCTGCTTCAACCTCAGTTATTTCCCCACTACGTGGAAAGAGGCTACTGTGATTGGAATTCCCAAGCCAGGCAAGCCTCTCAACCTCCCCTCCAGCCATCGCCCCATTAGCCTCCTCAAGGCAATGGGCAAGCTCTTCGAAAGAGTCATCCAAACGCGTATGAGGCGCTATCTGTTTCCCACAGACGGCGACCCTCTTATCATTCTCTATCAATTCGGTTTCCGAGCGCAACACTCAACCCCAACAAGTTCACCGTATTGTGGAATATATCCTCAGCGGTTTTTATCCTCGTCGTCATAAGACCATCGCGGTCTTTTTCGACATAGCTAAAGCCTTCGATAGAGTCTGGCATACAGGCCTTATCTACAAGCTGTACAAAATAGGTCTCCCCGATCGTCTAGTACGTCTCGTGGCCTCTTACTTAAAGCATCGTACCTTTCGTTTTAGACACGAAGGCACGCTATCTTCACAGCGCCCTATCAAAGCTGGTGTCCCTCAGGGCTCAGTACTTGCTCCTCTGCTGTACATTCTGTTCACCAACGACATTCCCATCCCGTCGAAAGATGTTCAGCTCTCCCTCTTCGTAGACGACACTGCTATCTACTGTAAAGGTATCTCGCTACCTTTCATACGGAACAAGATTCAAAAGTCAGTTGACGACCTAGGTGCTTGGTTCAAAAATGGCGCATCGATGTGAATCCGGTGAAGATCTCCGCCGTTCACTTCGATTATAAACGACGCCGTCTCAAAAATACTCCACCAACACGTATGCTAGGGACCCCTGTCCCCTGGCATACGACTGCCAAATGTTTAGGTGTCACTCTGGACACAGGGCTCACTTTCAGGCCCCACGTCAAAAGAGTAACCCGTCACGCACGGTTTTATCTGAGTAGGCTCAACAGTATGTTGGGCCGACACAGTAAAATGTCCCTTCGAAACAAGCGTACCCTTTATAAGGCCTGTATACGACCAGTCATGTCCTACGCGGGCCCCGTCTTTGCCCACGCAAACCCTAATATTATTAATGAACTCCAAATAGTTCAAAACCTTTTCTGTCGTCGAGCTGCGAACGCACCTTGGTACGTCCGTAATGCCGACCTTCATCGGGACCTAGAGCTCCCCACAATTCAACAATTTCTCAAAAAACTCTCTGAAAACTTCTTCAAAGCCTCAGAGTCGCACTCAAACCATTTAATTCGTGAGGCTGCTACTTATGCAGACCCACCTCTCGCTATCGAGTCCGCAGGCCGAGAAACTCTCACTCGGACCCGCCTAACAAACTATCAAACGACCTGAACTGCCTCCTGGCGGCTCAGGCCCACTCTAATTAAATTAAATTATTTATTCATAATTTATTTGCCTTCATAGGCACTCCCTCAGCGGCTCGTAGCCGCCTGCGCCCTCTTTTCCCAAAAGAGGGTCGCTCACGATAAGGCACAATAAAGCTTAATCAGCCAGTTGCCTGTTCCTAAAGGCGTTTTTTAGAGGGTATCACTTAGGTTCCCCTGTAGGATGTGAGTTCCTCATAACCACGATAGACCGGCTATCATGGTATGCGTAATGCATTTTCCGCCTCCCTACGTATAGGGTAGTCCTTTAATTGCTTCGGGCGCAAAAAAAAAATGCGCGCGCGTAGTCGGCGAGCGGCAGCGACGTGGAACACAACTCCGGAACAGCAAGAAGAAGCGAGCTGCGGCGTTGAAGAAACGGCTCACCATTGGTCGACGGATACGTGACGATAACGGCGTGTGAAGACAATGTGTCGCTGAATGATATTTGCGGCTGCTTCTTGTTTCTTTATAAGAACGTCAAATTATCTATAGTATCGCAGTATCTCAGTAGCCGGGGATAGTTAGGAAATAATTGTTTTTTATTTTCGCCTTCTGTGTTATGGTAGCAGCGGAGTGTATATTATTTATTCCCGTTTAGGGTTGGTTAGCCTGGCTGCTACACTTGGTTATGACCTTTGAGTTTGAGGGAAAATGAGAAGAGAAGAAATAAAAAAAAACATTTGAAATAATTATCTAATACTTTTATATTTATAGGTACTGGTAAATATAAAAGTATTTTCTGTTTTCAGTTTAACGACAGTATTTTCTGGTAATACCAGAAAATATTGTCGGTAAACTGCACTTTTTCAAAGTGGTGCGGTTCTCATGTCTAATAAAACAGTCGTGTGTGAAACGTTTAGAACAAAGATGATTATTTTGTTTCGAGCGCCAATTCACAGTATTTATGTTTTAATCCATAATTTTAGTCTAGATTCATTTGGAAACCTGTTAATTAATAAACATTTGATAATTATCTGTTGTTGGCGACTTTTTTCGTTAACAGATATGGGTAGGAAAGAACATCGATAAGTATTACAGACAAGGAACTCGAAAACCTTATTGAATTTTATTGTTTATCAAAACTCAGTAATATATATCCAAAAATGTTGGTAATTATGATATTAAGATTAGTAACACATTTTTAAATACCTATATTATCAAATAGTTTTAATTTGTTTAATACTGGCTGTAAATTCACATACTTGTGGAATGTTGTACCACTTTCCATTTGGAAACGAATTTTACAGATTACGAACACTCTCATTATTATTAAAAATAATTTTATCATGTAACTAAAATTACACCCAATCAAACAACATAAAATACGTTTTTTAGTTTAAAAGTTCAAAATACAGATTTTTTATATAAGACAACAGACTTTGGCATATTATGTCAATATTAGTTCTCAAGATGACCAATAGTTGTGCTTCAAATTGGCACAGACATTTTGTATGGTATAGCCCAGTGGTCTCCAATTAGTTGCGCTCGGGTTCCGTTTTAATAAATGAAATGACCATCGTGATCCGCATATTTTATTCATAAGAAAAAATATTTATTAAACAAATGTAATTAAGGAAATAACAAAGGTATTCTGTTACATAGGTATCATTGCGAAAAATGACACTTTTTGTTGCGAATTATCTGTCTGAAGTTTGGAGTAAAATTGGTACAAGCTATTGACATTAAATCCTGGAGATGTTCAGTAGTAAGTCGAGATCGAAATTTATTCTTAATAAGCTTCATTTTCGAAAATGCTGCTTCACAAATATATGTCGATACAAACAAAGTAAAGAGTTTCAAAGCCAATTTTTGTAATTCTGGATATTTATTACCACACACAAATTTCATCCAGAACTCTTCACTGGAAACTTCCGATTGTTTGTGTTTTAAAACTGTATTTTCTTGGAAATCGATCATTTCCATCTGCAGAGTAGCTTTATCACTTCCGAAAACAATTGCAGCTTCATTGCTCCATTCACCATCAGGATACAGAGAGTAAATGCTGCTGAGGATTTCTACAACATTCTCAATTTTCTTAAAATCTGCGAACCTTTTTTGAAATTCCATTTTAAGATCCGTAATGAACGTCTTGAATTGGCCGATGTCAGTCTCGTTGTCACTGCTGATTATTTTATTTAAATGGGGGAAGTGTAAGCATTCATTTTCAAGATCATTAATAAAGTGATCATGTTTTCGAGAAAAACTTTTGACATCTGACATAAGCTCGCATACCAGCTTTCCCTTACCTTGAAGGTTCAGGTCATTGATATGTTTAAAAGTATCCGTTAAGAAAGCAATGACAGCAACATTTTCTTTTTCGTTTAGAAAACTTAAGTAAGCGTTTGCTGAAGTCTGCTCACTGTTAAAAATATATGTCTTCAAGTGTTCTAAAATGCTGAAGAATCTTTATAAAACGCAGCCTTTACTTAACCATCTCACATTATTCTACAACAATAGATCGTCATATTGTGCATCAACTACTTCAAGAAATGATTTCAATTCACGATGTAGCAATGATGATTTAGCACGAAGAAAATTTACTATTTTCATCACTTCTTGCATAATACGCTCAAAATTATGATTAAGTTTGCAGCAAAGCCAGCACAGTTTAATGAATAATACAGTGGTAGGAAATCAAATTTTCATTACATCTCTCATTGCTTCCTAACAGGTGAACTAGTCCTTATTTACTCCTAACCATTGCTGGCGCACTATCAGTAGTTACCGATAAGACCTTCTTCAAGACTAACTCATCTTTTTCAAAATAATCCATCACTGCTTTGATCATGTCTTCTCCTCGGGTTAGAGAATAGAATCATTTTATAAAGATTACAAAAGAACTTTTGAAGAAGATATGACATATAGAAGTTTTAATACCTATATAAATATAACAAGGATAAGCTGAAGTGGTAATGAAAATATAAATGTCAAAATAAAAGCCAATGGGCCGGTCATATACCTCGAAGAACCGACGACCTATAGGGAAGAAAGATTCTCCAGTGTGAGCCTAGTACCGGTAAGTGAAATGTAGGGAAGCCCCCCCCCCCCTCCCGCTATATTGAGTGTCGACCTAGTAAGGCAAGTGCAAGTGCTTTGTGCTATTCCTTGTGGTAGGCCTGTGGACTTATGAAGCTGGACTTGATAAGGCTGTAATGATTATGATGATGATAAATATAAAATAGACGATCAATAGCAGATGATAGTAGGATACGAGAATCCATCATCCGATCTCGTTATATGTATAAGTACACAGTCCACGATACGTGATCTCAAACCAAGAAATAAAGATAGATGGCGCGCTGAGTATTTTTCAAGTGACGACGAAACCATGATTAAATTCTTAAAAGTACTCACGAACACATGTTTCCTCTTTGTTTATCAGCCCGTATTATTCCACTGTTGGAAGCGCATGCGTTGGTGGCAAATTATTTAATGCACAGTTGTAAGTAAGTACGTGTTCATACAATAAGTTAAGTTTGGTTTTTGCCTCACTAGAAGTGTGCTTCGTCTTTCCAAGTCTGAGGACAGGTTAGATAGAAATAAGATTAGTATCCAGTGATTTCCACTTTTTTAACACTTGCTTTTTGTATTAGTCGTGTATATATGTGCTAGAGACACGCTGCAGTTATATTATGGTTGTAGCATGATTGCGTCTACTCGACCAGGGAAGGATCATGCTCTCACAGAATACTAGCAGCTAGCAGTACAATAGCAACTTCATGCTGCTGTGTTTCGTATGGTGAGTGTAGAGAATCGGAGACCAGTTTTACTGGAATCAGAGTATTCCATCTTAGTCCTCAGGGGCAACGCATCCGCGTTTTGATTCTAAATTGAAGTTGAGTGTATATTTCTATAGGCCACAGCATACATTTACCATCAGGTAGACTGTGTGCTCGTTTGTCACCTTTATTATATAAAAATATACGTATTCAATACCGTCGTTCTAAAGTATGCATGAGATTGTCAACGTTAGTAAAGGTGTGGAAACGGAACTGAGCTTCGATAATACTAGCGAAGCCGATGATAGCTTTTCGAGGGTATAGCATATTCCGTTTATTATGATACAAAAATAAAGATGTCATGGTTAATATGTTTCAACTCGTATGTAAGGCATCTTCTTTGTATACTATACTCGTATAATACCATATATGTCGTGGTGAATGTATGTCTAAAAATATTTTTTCAATCAGGTATGAAGTTTCAGAACGAGTATATGTTTGAGGGTTCAATATTTTGTGGGTTTAAGCATTACAGTATCTTTGTTTATTTTTTATCGACCCATGGAAGTCCACTACTAGACAAGGGCCTCTTGCGTTGTAGGAAGGATTTACTGGGCGCACGCATGGATTGACGATCGCAGAGACAACCGTCTCGCACTATTAACACTGCCGAAAGTCACCGTTACCTGTCTAGGTATTTTACGTCTGCCATAAACGAGACGGTTACACCGCCATCTATCGGAAGGCATAAGACTTTCCCGACATTTCCCATAAATTGTGTTTATGTAACCAATGTAATACCACGTGGTGACGGCGTAAGAAACTCCACTCCCTCATATTATCATTCTGTCGAAGTTGTAAGACGTGAAAATGACACAGGAAATGAGTAGCAGCATCTTCAGGTTTTTTGTTTGTTAAAACATAATGTAATAATAACCACCAGCCTGATTTGAAAAATTCTTTTTGTATATGGCAGCCAGATTCATGTAGAATAGTATAAACTATCGAGCATTAGTCTACACTTTTCAGATAGCCTTAAGAAAAAGCGCTCCCGACCTGTTTTGTCAGCGTGGGCTAGCGTAATATTTATTGATACGTAAATACATTGTTGTACAAAAATATTAATCTTTACTACACCTAAATACACCCGCGATAATAGATGCCTTTATTTCTCTTAAACGTAGGCCAGAATTAGGCATTTTGTGACAAAAATTATTGAAAATTAAAAGTGATGCATAAGCGTTTATTAATTAGATCTGGCATTTTAATCCTTACAAACACAAGCTAGCAAGGTACTTCATCATTAGGACAATTTTATAGATATATAGTTTACTCTTTATAGCATGATATTTGGACGCACAGTTTAAGGATAATGAAAACTTAAAATAACTCATTTATTCGCAAATGATGCCCTAACCCTACCCGCCCGATGTGATCCGAGAAAAACCCACAGTGATCGCCTGTATAAGCGAGGTGTCACGATTCATGTCGCACTACACAGACGCGGCATAGACACGGATGAAACCGCGGAGCACATCTATGATTAAGTAATTGCGTTTACATCCCGCCTGCGAACGTTAGTTACCATGGTAAATATCCCCACTATGAGGCGGTCTAAGGGGAGGCCTATGTTGCAACCGTTGATAGGCTCTAATACTCCCCACCTCGGACCGCGGTTAGATAGCTCAACAAAAAAAAACACCTAAAAAGGCGACATGATGATTGGTAACAATTCGAAATCATAAACCATTCATCATCATCCTCATCTCATTGCCTTTGCCTTTTTTTAATTAGAGTGAGTCAGATGAAGCTGTAAGAGTCGCATAGACTAACAGGGCTAACATCCAGAAAATAGAGAATAGAGGCTCTAATAGCAGAGCCTTTGCCAACCCGTCTGCCAACGTGGCAACAATGGCAAATATCCCTCTATGAGGCAATCTATAGGAACGTCTATTTTCAGGTTTATGAACTGTAATGATGTATGTATATGTAGAGTGCATGGATATCAACGATAAAATAGAGATTTAAAAAAAAATGTATTTTCAATTCCATTTTATCCTTAAATGAATCAACGTACAGATTTCTTGTATTAGACAGATCATAGGGGAATACAAAACATTTTCTTTGTTCAATTCTATACGTAAAGCAAAGGAAATTATTTACAAATTTTTCTAGGTTAGGATTTTCTAGGTTAACGTGTTTACCGTTCAGGTCTTCAGCATCGTTTTGTATTTCGTGAAAATTATATTATCATTTTAAGAAAGTTACAAAGAATACATTTTTAATATCGTTTATTTTAATTTTAAGAGGCGTAAAAATATATTATCATTTAAAATATTTCACTTAGAAAAGTAAACAATGTTGTATGCGTGTTCGTATATCTTGATGAAAAATAATTTTGTTAATTTTATCGTCCTCAATACTTATACAACGCAATAAAATCTATCTATCCATCCATTACAACATACAAATGCCCACTGCTGGACACAGGCCTCCCCCACAGTTAGCCTCACAGAGGGATTTTGCCACAGTTGCCACGCTTGGCGAGCAGACTGTCAACCGCAGTTTTTACTATTGTGAGTCGTTATTAGGAAAATGCTACTGCCTGTTACCTGTTTACATTTCTCTTTTTGTGGCCTCTTACGATGCCAATGGGATGATATGGGATAGTGGATGTTCTTACGCTGCCACTATGAACGCTCCTAATTGCAATGGATCGTTGTAATCGTTAACTATATTCATTGCTAATTCTTAAAGCAAAATTTATGTGCAGAGCCTAAAAGCATATTAATTTATTTTTAATTAAGAGCATTTGTCAATGTTTGGACCAAGCGAAAAGAGAATGCGTTACAAAACATGGGTGCTTGCTACATGCAAAAATAAAAATGAAAAAAATATAAAAATAATTTGTACACATAAATAAAATTTGTCTCTCTCGAAACAATTGCTTTTTATTTGGTTGAGGGGTTATTTGAATTCCATTAAGATATGAATAAAATAACTACTACCTATGTAATTATGCGGTTGTCGTAAGAAGTGACAGAGTAAAAAAGAGAACATGAACAGCATCGTCTTCCTAATAACGACTAAAATTATAAAACTACGGTTGCCAACCCGTTTGCAGAGTGTGGTAACTATTACAAATGTTCCCCTTATAAGGCAATTTAAGAGAGGGGCCTTTGTTCAGTAGTGGACTTCAATAGGCTATAACGACTGTAACACATGAACAACCATTTTAAATTTTTTGTCTTTCTGTTTGGCTGTTCGGGCTTATCTTTGGAATGGCTGAACCGATTGTACTCTATTCCAGGAGTAAACTAAGTTATATTCAAATATAATAAATTTTGAAGTTTTTATTTCGAGAAATCAGTAAATTCATAAAATAAAATATTATCTTATATTTATGTTAAATTAAAATAACGCCGCGATAATAAATTAGCCGAGGCGTCTCTCTAGTACGTACGTAGTACGATAATAATTTGTGCTTAAAAATTAATATTAGTTTTTTGTTTTTGGTTTTAATGTTAAGTTCTGTAAACTGGTTTAAGTTTTGTTATTGTTTTATCACTTTTCCATTCTTTTGTTTCAATATATTATATTTTCTTATTGACATTTATTTTCGGCCAGTAACATCAGCGCTTGCACTGTTGTGGATCCGAGGAGTATAGAGAGCCACCGTAGTTAGAGGCTGTAAGGCATTCCACCTTAGTCCTCAGAGATGATAACACAGCCGTAGCCTTTTTTGTTTGTGATTGGTTGCAGGTGGATACATTGCAGTAGCCACTATCATCAGGGGGGACTGTAAGTTCGTTGGTCACTTCCGTTTTTTTTTAAAGAGAGAAAACTTATTTTTGTCGTCAGTTCCTGTGGGGGGTTATTCCATAATGTTGATTCAGTTGCCTGTTTGTTGCTATAACTGTGATGACATAAATATACGTTTAATACATTCAAGTGACATGTACTTTATAGCTTCAAATAAATATCTTATTCTTTAAATGCCGATGATAAATAAACTTCATTTTCTCCAACTTTTAACACATACCTTTAGCGACTGAATGATGAATGAAAAACTACAATATAGGAATATGTTTTTAGATGCCAAATAACGATGTTGAGTGAGTACACTTCTTGTATACTTGTTCGTGTATTTGTAATAGCTTTCTCGAAAATTCGCATTTCGATAATGTTTTACTTTCCAAGTTTATTTAAAATAGGCTTTATCCCTGAGATAATAATTTTTTTTCTAACACTGAGTAAAGCTTAGTCGCCCAGGAACTTCAAATATTTTATGATGAACATGATGTCGCGGCTATGAAAAAATTCCTCCCCCTGAAGCAACGTATGGGGAGTAGGCCTATATACGGCAGTGGTCATTTGTAATCTATAATGGAAAGATAACAAAGAGACAAGCTTTTAAAGAAAATAAGGTCATAATAAAGGTTTATATTTTTGTAATAAAATATTAAGATAAAACTTATTAACAATACTCGCGAGTTATTTAAGTATTATAAAATAAGAATTTCCCTTTACAATGAAACATTGCAATGCGCAAAAAACATTCTCGTTGGTAATTCTCAAACCAAAATTTATGCATAGGGACTAAGAGCAAATTAATTTCGTTCTTTACGACACGCACGTATTAATGTTTGGTGAAAGTGAAAGGTGGAAGCGTTGCGTGGTGGTGAAAGATAATATCGTGGGAAAACCTGCGTTCATTCATTTATTGCAGCCTTTTACACTTATGCTATGCTATGACAGTTACTCTGATTTTACTGCGGATATTCTCATTTCTAAGTCTATCATGCGGAGAAACTTCGAACATAGCCCTCTCCATAGCTCTCTGAGTGACCTTGAACTTCTTCAAGCGGTAAAAATTTGAATATATTATGAACAAAATATTTCGGATACAATATGTAAAGCATTGTAACGCGCACAAGAGCAGTACGGCTGACTAAACCCTCTCAAAAAAAGGGACAAGGTCTAATGGTTTCAGAATATGCTGTCCAATATCATAATGAATAGATAATAATTATATATATATATATATATATATATATATATATATATATATATATATATATATATATATATATATATATTATTCGATATATATCCGCCATGTGTATTACTCTGTGAGTTGAAGTATAAATAAATAAAAAATACAGATTTGGCCATAGCAGTATGAATTAAACTATTCACAACATGAATTAAATTAAAATACGAAGTTATAACATAAAGTATTTAACATTAAATATTTGACAAACTCGGTACTAAAATAATATAAAACTTGATGAAATTGGAGCCATACTATGTGAAACATAAGTTTATTTATATTTCACACTAGCGACCCCCATGAATTCGCCGAGATAGGATCTATTAACGTGGCTCTATTTAGATTGAAGGTGATCGAACAAACTTTTATATTCTATATAGATTATATACAATACTTATTAAAAGTCACTTTTTTCATTACCATTGGTTCTCAAAAAAAACCTCTGTCCTGGAAAGAACCAGCAAGAAACCCAGCGGGGCTATATAAAATGATATCTTACAATCATGTATGTCACAATTAACAACACAAAATAAATTAGAAACAGTCTGGTAGCGATCACCCTTCCCTGGGGTTATTATCATCCAATCAATGATAATTTATTTTAACTTTTCAAAAATAAATCAAATTTTATCGGCTACTGCTTTCTATCTGTTTGTATAGTTTTTATGGCAATTGGTCAGTCAATCCGGAGATTACCCCGGATAATAACCAGACAGACAGGGAGACAAACAGACAATTTTTTTTATATATTCTTATTTATATCTTAATAGCAAGCAAATGACTACCAGAGCTCAGTAGAGGCCTATCTTTCTACATTACTGGCAGCCATTTTAATTTTATTCATTTGTCTAGATTATCTTTATTATATTAATTTAAATTATAATAACATGTCTTTTTACACATTTATTTATTAATAAATATTTTTATTATTGTTACACAGGGTCGGTGACTGAATATTTTAATGCGACAATCGGGTTGTTGTCGGTATATTGTTCTTTGAAAAATATTATTTTGTAAGTTTTCGTCACTTTAAAGTGTTATTTTTTATGAATTTACTCATTTCTAAAATGTACCTACATTTCATGAAAATTATAACTTAGGTCCTCCCCGGTAACTTCAATAATTAAATTTCAACAATCGCGATTGCTTGTGAATTTTAAGCGTGAAAGTTTGCTACGAAAAATAGGTTACATATTTTGTTTAAAACAATTGAATTTGACAATTGAATTGAAATTTATGATAATTTTGTACGTTACTATAATTTTAAAGCAATTTCAGAAAAAAATCTTAGTATTAATAATAATAAATAAATTGCATCAAAAATAATGGCAAATTCTATTTTTAGAGATTTATAGAATTTATGTTAAATGAGCAGAGATTATTGTTTTTAAGAAGAATATTAGTAATATCAACTGTATCACTAGTATTCTTAAATAAGAAATAGTTGAGCCGTGGTAGCTCAGAGGCTAAGCGCTCGCTGTAAATTTCACAGTACGCGAGCAACCCGGGTTCGATTCCCGCCGGCAGAAGAAGGTCGCCGCCGGTGAAGGAAAACATTGTAAGAAAACCTGTGTGTCTAAGAAATAAGAAAAAAATATTTGGAGACAAGTGAAGTTGAAATGAAGCGCAGCGAACATTTTCTTGTCCTGAAACCCTCTCGGAAATGAACCCTCTTTTTGAAACAATTAAATAGATAAAATTAAGATAATTTTGTTATATAGATTAAAACATAGAAAGCTGAAGTAGTTACGCAAAAGCTAGTTTTTTATGATGCAATAGGACAAAATTTACTTTTGTTTCTTTTGTTGGTGAGAAGAGGATTGTAATAAAACAAATATTTTTTCGTAACAATAAATGATTCTCGGACAGTAAGAAATTTTCTGCTGTGGTAGCTCTTTAGTAGGGTAGAAAAGGTTTAGCTCTTTAGAAGGGTAAAACTAATGGGAGAAATTGGCTCACCTTAAGAACTGTTCTAGATGGTAATGTATGCAGTAAGTAAATAATGATTGCTTAAATTAGTTCCCTTAGGTGTTATTTGGAAGAATTAATATTTTTTTTTATAGAATAGGCTGACAAACGAGCACACAGTCCACCTGATGGTAAGTGGTTGCTGCGGCCCATAGACATCTACATCTATCTTCCATTACAAATCAAAATGCAGATGCGTTGTCACCCGTGAGGACTGAAATGGAATGCCTCATTTCCAGTAAAAAGGGTCTCCGGTTCTCTACACTCACCATACGAAATACAGCAGCATTAAGCTACTATTTCACGCTGGTATTCTGTGAGAGCGTGGTCCTTCCCCGGTCGAGCCGACCCATTCGTGCTACAACTATACTACTAATATAACTGCAGCATGGCTCTACCACTTAAAAAAATTCTACCACGTAATATTCACTAGAGAAATCGAAAACCGTCGGTAATGTCTTATAATTATTTTAAGGTAAAGAACTCCGTTCACGAAAAATGGGTTCATAAATGTTAAAGAACATTAAATCGTCTCCATTCCAATTGTATCAGATTCTTTACATTTACATGAGTCGATTATTATTATTTTATCCTTTTTCGCTTGGAAAAGGCTCACAAAATTTATATAAAAGTACCCGAGAGTTTCGTTCGTTCTCTCTCATTTAAGGAAAATATGAAGGAGGCACGCGGCTTCACACAGGCCAACGTCGTGTGCAGTGAACCACTCAAATAACGCGCTGCCCTCAAAGAAAGACGAGAAACTGGGGACTTCTAGTCTAGTCTGTAGTCTAGTCATCAAAATAACTGGCGAATCAGTAAAAGAGGACTTGGCCCCGCGCATAATTATACACATAACCGTCATACAGAATACGATCAAATTCAGACACTGTGAATGTAAGTCGAATATTACTCGTTATCAAAAGCTCTCCGTGATTGTCATAACCTGCCAGGCCACCAGTACTGCAGAAGTGATGTAAGAGTAAGGAATCACAATTAATTGCATGGTCAGCACTGTCATATCACGGTCATAAATTTACTGCTTACCTCAAGAGAATGGGTTACCACTTTGAGCGGCTTTCCCAGGAATTTTTAAAAGTAAATTATACGGTATGATAATTTGTACAAATTATTTACAAATTTTATTTTAGAAACAGCTTGGAAACGACTACCTCATCTGGGATATTATCAACTATGTATTAATTTTTTTTTATAATAAAACCTTTTATACATTTTTTGTTTTATTGAATTTTTAAACTTGGTAATTGAGAGACCTCGTATATTTAAAGCCCCAAGAATAAATTACTGATTCTGTGTAGTTGAGAAACTAGTATCATTAGCTTGTTTTTTAACTTCCAGCTATGAAAAACAATGATTTTCAAAAAATCGGAAAATAAATGGTTTCACCGGGTTTTACAAAAATAGAGTTCTCATCAGATCTTCACGTTTCGAGGTTTTAGGAAGAATATCCGACACATATACCTTCAAGTAGGAAAACATTTATTGAAAAAATACTATCGGAACCAGAGAACCTTTTTTACTGGAAACGAGGAATTCGATCTTAGTCCCCACAGATGACAGCACATCTGTATTTTGATTCGTAATTGAAGATAGATGTAGACGTCTATGGGCCACAGCAACCACTTACCATCAGGTGGACTGTGTGCTCGTTATATTTTAAAACATTTAACATTAAATTATTATAATGTAACCAATTGCTAATTTTATTAAAAAAAACATCAGATATGCACATATACTACTTTCAATGTAACATTGCTGAATATTATTATTATATGTTATTATTATTATAATATTGTTATATTTGAAAAAGGTAATGATAAAAAGACTTTACGATTATGTTACAGATCAAAATATTATTAAACATGAGCAGTTTGGGTTTAGAAAAAATAGTAACACGACACTAGCGTGCTTTAATTTAATAAAATATATTACAAAGGCCATTAATGAAAGGGCACCGGTAAGTGCGATCTTCCTTGATATGACTAAAGCTTTCGATTTCGTAGACCATACATTATTACTATATAAGCTTGAAAAATACGGAATTAGGGGAAAAGCACATGACTGGCTGAAGAGTTATCTGACTGTTCGTGAAAAATGCGTAGAGGTTACTAAAATTCAAAAGGGCAATAAAATTACAAGCTGGTCTCGGTTACAAAATAATAAATATGGTGTCCCACAGGGAAGTGTGTTAGGACCCTTTTTATTTCTAATATACATCAATGATCTTCCAAACTTTACTGACCACGAAACTGTTCTGTTTGCGGGTGATACTACTGTAATTATTAAGTGTAAGGATGGAAAATTCTGTGAAAGTGAAATATCTATTACACTCGATAAAATCTTTAGATGGCTCAAAGGTAACAGTCTAAAAATAAACTTAAATAAAACCAAAATGATACAATTTAGAGATTATAGAACTCCACCTATTGGACTGATTATTTGCTATAATAATACAAAAATTGAAGAAGTCCACTCCACTAAATTTTTAGGATTAATGGTTGACATGCACTGTGACTGGAAAACTCATATAGAGTACGTATGCGATAAACTTGAGAGATTTTTTATGCTATAAAGCAGCTACGGTTGACAGTATCTATCTACTGAAGCGGCGCTGAGCGCTTATTTCGGCTATGTCTCTTCAGTTCTTTCATACGGCCTCTTATTGTGGGGCAACTCGGTTAAGGTTGGCAAGGCCTTTCGTATTCAAAAGAAGTGTGTAGGGGTCATTTGTGGAGCTTAGTCTTTAGATAGTTGCAAGCCTTTATTTCACAAATTTCACATACTGCCTCTAGCTTGTATGTACATACCTCTCGTCTGTCCAAACGCCATATTCTGGTATCTCAAATTAGCGCATCTGTCAAACGCAATAATATGGCTTCTAGTGATAGCAAACTATTTGTAACATATATATGATATATATATATATATATAGACATTTTAATTTTATTCATTTGTCTAGATTATCTTTATTATATTAATTTAAATTATAATAAAATGTCTTTTTACACATTTTTTAATAAATATTTTCATTATTTTTAAAAAGAAACTCACAGAATGGCTGGAAACAAAATGTTTTTATAGTGTAGACGAATATATGACTTATAAATAAATCTACAATAATAGTAATAATAGAAAAACTGATTAATTTTTTTTCTTTTTTTTGTCATTTAATTTTTATTTTATTTTTGACATTTTTTTATTTTTTTTAGATACTTGACATTTGTATGTAATCATTTGCATAATTAATTACATTTTGACATGTATTTATTGTAATTTAAAAATTTGGTGCCATTGAGCTATTATGTACTACGTACTAAAAGCGACACTGCATTCAGCTACACCGTTCCACTCAACTGCGGTGCATACACCGCACTTTAATCAGTCATTCGCTAGGCGCTTATAGAGTTGTCACGTGTTGTGTTGATTTAAAAAAAATCTTTTGATAAAAATATACCGTCGTATATACTTAGATATTGCACAAATAATTCAAGAAATATCAGTAAAAATCAAGGGAATTACTTTTCATCGGTTAATAAGATACTTAATTAATAAAAAGTATTATGTATAAATAATAAAACAAATTATTCTTAAGACGCCATCTCGTGTCAGGGAATATAGATTATGAAATTAATATGTTCAGATGCGACATTTCTGTGGGTACTTAGGTATAGGACGAATATATTTATTACACACATTTTTTTGTAGAAACATATATAAGTTATTATAATTTGGCAAAAATTTTCATGTTTAAATCTGCTTATTATTCTTTTATTTTATTTTAATTTTCCACTTCAGTCAAAGTGGTATCAATACGTCCAATTTTAACTCTCGCGTGCCTAACATAACGTGCATAACAATTTAAAGAAATATATTTGTAATTTAAATGTTATAATATAAGTTTTGTTAAATATACATTTAGTATGTTTTTATATTTGACTTAGATACCTTTTAAAATATTCAGATAAAAATATCATTAAGATGTAATTGTGATATAATATCATGTAATATTATATTAAATAAGCAAATATAATATACAAAATAAATGACAAAATTTAAATATTGTTCTCGATATAATTTACCTATTTAACAATACAATCTACTATTACCTACGGGTGATTCTACCTATGTTTATTCTATGATAAAAAAAAAACAACCGCGCGAACACAGAGTAGCGCACTTTTTTTTGTTTGAGATAGCTGTTCTAGTACGTAAGTACATATTACTTCAATGTTTGGTGCTGAAATATTTTTAAAACATACATCATTGTTTTTCTTCAATAATTTAACCTCATAAAATTTCAATAATATTTTTTGTATATTGTAAAGATATTGCACGTCAATATAATGGTATAATATAAGTTATAATGGTATAATATAAGTAATGTAAGATCTCATTAATAAATAAAATCATCATAATATTATGTACTACATGATGGCAATTAATAAATGAATTTGAATTTGAATTTGAATTTATTGCCATAATTGCTTGCTGGTCGGATAAGCGATTCCAGCACCAGATGCTTTACACCTTTTGACACTGCACTATATAGCCGGTCCAGATAGTGAGGTTACTCGTGTATCAACATCGGTAATCATAAGATCTTTCAGGAATTCCCAAAATTGCCATTTAACCCCACTAGGTAAATAAGGGTGGTTGATTCTAAAATTCCCCACTACACGGCCGGTTTAAATTACAAACTTTTTATCGAATTAAAAGCTACAATATATTTCTTACAATGTTTGTAAAGTTTCAAATTCATTATTTCGTGCACGTTCAAGACTATAAGATGAAAGACGTGACTAGAAAACATTAGTGTCTAAATTCGTAACAATAGCGTGCAAATTGAAAACCCATTCTCCACTTTATATTGAGTTAAATTGTTGTTGCGCGAAGAGGGATATATTGAATGCTTGTTGGATTTACTTTTGGTGTGATTGTGATCCTGAAAAATGAACTATAACATTCTATTCTACGAAATTCTTACGTCTTATATACACTGATGTATATATGCGTTTCCGCCAAAGTAGAAAAAAAAATCCTGTAATAGGCACATTTGTGACTCTGTAATTTGTTTTTCAAATACGTCAAACATTACATAGGTATCTAATTATTTGTCAAAATCAATATATCTAATTTTCAACAATCTCGAAGTTCTAGTACAAAAATAATATATTGTGGAAACGGAAATTAGGCACTTTCGTTTTCGTTTTTGATGTATTACGTTTTTAATTTTTACTTAATATGAAATATGTTATGATTATTTAGAAATATCTATAAACGATCCACAGACTGACTTGTAACACTGGTAACGATCTGTACATGTTTTAGTAATTACGTTAAGTTTATAAAAACACTAATATTAATATTTATACATAATATTTATAAAAGTTATTTTATATATATTATTAGATATCGGTGTTTTTGTTAAAGTTTGTAGTTCCATTTTTAATTACAATAAGTACCTATCTAATTCACGTAAAGGATTGTTGCTAACAAGTAGGTATGTCAATGACTAGTGTATCTCTTCTTTATTTTTATTTTTTGTGGTGGCATGGTAATTTTATAAATGATTAGCGAAATTAGAAAATAAAATTTAATGAATATAATAAAAATAAGAGTATGATAATACAACTACCTGTGTTGAACTACCTGTTTTAAAAAATGACAAACACGGGTCTTGGAACATTATTAATATGTCTAAATTGTCAAATTATTTAAGTTTCTTGAAATCTCAGTAAAATATACAATAGATAGATATTAAATCACATAAACTACACAAAAAATAAGTTTTAGTGTATTAAAAAAAATTAAATTATATCATTAGGAAGGTGTATATGTCACGTAAATGTTAGTCATTTAGAGGTTTGAAACTGCCATAGGTTTGTTAATGGATAGAATAAAGGCGACAAATGAGCCCACAGTCCGCCTGATGGTAAGTGAATGCAGAGGCCTAAAGCCATCTATCTACATTTATCCTCGATTAAGAATGAAAATGCAGATGCATTGTCACCCCTGAGGACAATGATGTAATGCCTCGTTTTCAGTAAAAAATGGTCTCCAAATCTCTACAGTCATTAACTCATTATACGAAACAGAGTAGTATCAAGCTGCTATTTTATGCTTATTCTGTGTGAGCGTTATCCCTCCCCGGTCCAGTACGAGTACGAATGGGTCCATTCATGCTACAACCATAATATAGCTGCAGCGTGACTATACCACGTATATAGGTATAGAATATAGGTGTCTGTCAATGTTATTTTTCGGTAACTTTTATTGAATATTTCATCAAGATGTCAAAGCGGCAGACTTACTTACCTTTACATTTTTTGTCATTTTTTTTACACCTTTCACACTTAAGTATCTCTAAATCCACCGCCGTCCAAACTAAAGAGCCCCCATTTCATGTACCTCAGGTATAGGGGACTAACTAAAAGAATATGAAGCTTATTGAAATACCGTATTCTGCCACTCACTAGCTCTTACACCCGTATTTATAAAGAAGTAATTACTTGTTGCGAAGTAATTTCTTAGTTAAGTCATTACTTAAGGTTAGAATTCTTAATTACAAAATCTCATTCTATAGTTGAGTAACACACGTTACTTACTTGAGCAAATGCCCAATTAACAATCTACGCTTGGTGGTTGTTTCTGTCTTCAGAAACATAGTTCTTCATTATTATGAAAGATGTTTTGGCTTACTGTCAAAGGTTTCGAAATACAATTCTAAGGCATAAAATTCCGTATGTTAATACTTACGGTATTAACATATGTAAGTAACCGTAAGTATTAACATACGAAATTTTACGACGATTAACACGATTTTTATGACACCGAAAATAAATATTCGTAAAAAATGTCGAAGTTAGATAACGTCTAAACTTTTAAAGTAAGAAGGTTCATTTAGCAGAAATAACATAATCCCGAAAAAAGAGTAACTTATATTCATGTAATCGTCTGTTTATAGGAGTAAAGGGAGATGAGTTGGAGATGTGAGATGGCATGAAAGGGTTGTCACCCGGGCTTATTAGCCTAGCTAAGATCTGATTGCCTATTGTGACAACTTCGGTATCCCGTGAGCGCTTACTATGCGCCAGGTTGCTAAAATCAGGTTGTAAAAGTACAAAAATGTTTCATTAATTCTTGTTTTCTATTAAAAATAATTATTATTCGAAAAAAATTAAATGTGTTAAAGTAAATAGTGTAAAACTTACAACATAAATATAATGTTTGATTATTATACTTATTTGTTTAATTTCTGTTCTCATGATTATTTATTCGATATATATGAAAAAAAATCAAATTATATCTCCTCTAATATAATATTATCTACAACAGCAAAAACCGTTCCAATGCTATTCAAAGTTTTAATTCTTTTATCCAAAATAACCTCAAAGTAGTGCTTAAGGAAAGGAAATGGTGACTATTACTTGGCTGAGTATTCTAATTTTTGACATTTCTAATTTGGAGCAATTACTTAACTATCGAATACAAATCGTTACCTAAGTGATTACTTTTACTCAAGTAATTACTTTTACTTGTTTATAAATACGGGTGTTAGACCACTATTAAAGTACACCAGTTGAACTGGGTTATAGGCATTCCCAATATATTACTTCATGACGGGGATAGTTACCACAGTTTTTTATCAGCAAGGCACTGCTGGCCCATGTCACTTGCTCTCTGTCGCCTCTTACGACATCCACGGGACGATATTGGAGTAGTGGATATTCATACACGGCCACTACACGGTATGTGATTTTATTTAAAAAAAAATATTTTACCATTACCAATATAGCGTATTGAAAGTCCACCGCTGAAAATGGTCTTCCTCAATAAGCCTCATGAAAGGGATATATTACGCTGTAGTTGATTTGCTTGGCAAACAGGTTGACAAGCGCATTTTTTTTGCTATTGTGATTTGAAGAGCTGCTGCTCTTTCCTGCTCGCTCTGTCCCCTCGTACGACACTCACGGTTTCATATGGGGTAGAGGATATACGGTACTATACGGTGGCCTAGAAACTTAAAATAAAAATGATTATTATTATTTACTCTAAACAAATAGCAATACAAATTTGTTACGTATTGCATGTGAACGATATAAGCGTGGTCACTTTGGTGAGGTGTACTTTGTTTAGGATGGATGGCTTCAGTGGTGGCTGAACCAAGTTATTGGCGCAAATAAAGGTCGCTGTGAGATATTTGCGCAATATGCAGTACACTTTTTTTTGTCTGCGGGCTTGGATTCGTATCCTGCACCTAACAAGTATCTGTATTCACTATCACTATCTATCACAAGACGACTGTTGAACCCATATACTGCCACAATATAGGTACGGTCCTGAGCAACCCGCGTCCATCAATTTTGTTCCGAGTCCCTTTGTACGTAGATATTCTATATGGATGGGTATGCTCCCGAGTCTACATGTTGCATTCATTATTCAATTTATATTTTTATATTGGTTCGTTACATGTAATTAACGATAGCACTGTCACGTAACTGGGTTACTTGTTCGCTTGTTAAAATTTTCCGATAAAATGGCTGCTATAATTACAACCAACAAGAAACTTTTAAAATAAGAATTGTAATATTTATATATATATATATATAATTATAAGAACATTTAAGAGGGTTGATGTGGGCGTCTATGGACCACAATATCCACTAATCATCTATTTGGACTGTGTGTTCGTTGGTCACCCTAATTTTATAAAGAAAAATAACTAAAAAAAATCAATAAAACAGTGGAATGGACTAGACCCAGAGATTATTAAGTTGCATGTCATTTCCTAGAAGATGACATATAGTACACATAGCTCCCAATAAAAGCATCTTTTCACAAGTCTGACAGCCACCACCCTTAAAACTAATCTATTCAGTTCTCACCGGGGATCAAACTAACTCTGTTATTTCTTGAACTCTCCCACTGAGCCTAAGAAGACGACATGTAACGCTATGTTTAATCTATATATATAAAAGATGATATCCTGAGTGACTAACTCATCTATCAATGCACAGTCTAAGCCGTTTGACGTAGAACTCTGAAATTTGAACAGTAACTGTCTTATATGACGTAGGAAATATATATTGCATATGAAGTTATATTAACTTATAACTCTTCTCAACTGAGAATACAATTTCTTGTAAGGATTTATAAAAATACTTTGAAAAATTTGTTCAAAGTGAATTCATCTTTGCAGTTTTATTAACACTGACAAATTTAAGTAATCCACCGAGGGATATTCTCACTATTACAGCAACAGGCAAATATAAAACACAAAATCAAGTCACATTACGCGAGTATTTGTTTCATTTTCTAGCAGAATTACCAACGCTGAAGATATAAATTACATTTTTACTTATATAAAATCAGTGCTCGACAACATTCTTACTTTGTGGAGCTGTGAAGACTCAGTGTAACAAAATCTCAGTTTAATTACCTCGGTACATACTAATATTCACTAGTATATTCTATGGTATATTCATTCTTGGCTTAAAGACATCTTGATTGAAATCGGACGGAAAACCCTCGAAATATTATTTGACTCCTTTGTTGAACGCTTAACGAATGATGAAGGAAACTATTTGGTTCGCATGTACGGAATATCAACCTATTCTTGTCTAAAGTAGGTACTAAATTGTGTAGTACATTTAGTGGTTAGTCATTTTCTGCCTTCGAGTCCGTCTGGGTGGGTTCCAAACTTATATTTGCCGCCAAAAAGCCGTTCTTGCACTGCTGTGTTCCTGTTGGAAGGGTATAATGACAGGCTGGAAGGCATAAAAACGTATATGTAGCCTATGTTTTTTTTAATTTGGCTGCAGGTATGAATGGAATGAAGTAGGTACTTACAATTGTGAGAACAGTGAGTTCATATGCATATATCAGCGCATTTATGCTCATCATTGACTTTCCACAACAGATTAAAGAGCCCCATTTGTTCAGTGTCTTATATAAACGCATATACATAATCTAAAAACACAACCTTCTTCGCTTGCTCTACCAACTTCCCTTCTATTCTTTTTTCACATGCCGTTCAACTGTCTTCTTTTTGAAAAACTATCAATTCCACTTACATGCGTTCAAGTTTTTTTTGAACTTAAACGCTCTTCTTCTACTTGGCATTAAAACCGTGGCAGATACCACGGTTTTAATGCCAAGTAAAGTTAAACAACTGTAACATACGAATTAAAATTAATACAAGCAAATCGACAATAACATCGGGGTTAAAGTCTGTGAAACTAAAAATTCTACCACTGTCGTATTACCTTTTTTTTGTAGAAGAAATACTCATGAAAGCGGTCGTTAAAGTAATTTTTATTTTTAGTTGTGGAAATCAAATGTAGCGATTTGAAAGGATAAAAAAAAAGTTTTATCCAACATATATTACAAGTAATAACTCTATGATCTAATGACGACTTCCTGGAGCAGATACTTAGCATTGAGTTACGGCGCTGAGAGCCGCGGGTTTGAATTCCGCACTGAACAAGAATTTGTATAGCCCACAAAAAATGTTCCGAATATGGATGTTTATCCTTGTGAAATTTATGTACGTAAGCTGCCTCCAAGATTACATATTAAAATGGCATGAAAGCGATCACCCCATTCAAACGGGTAATTATCAGTCACATATTTTTTTATTTCGTAGTAATTTGATAGCTTGACTCTATAATATATTTTCTGGGACTTTATTGTAAAAGCAGCCGTGGTAGCTCAGAGGGTTAACGCTCGCTCTAAATATAACAGAACTTGAGTAACCCGGGTTCGATCCCCGCCGGCACCAATGAAATTGTTAATTGCAATTATAAATGCTGATTTACCACGTGCTCGGCGGTGAAGGAAAACATCGTGAGGAAAACTGCATGTCTGAGGTATAAGATAAAAAAAATATTTGGAAGACATGTGAATTTCGCCAACATGCATTGGGGCAGCGCGGCGGACACTTTCTTGTCCTAAAACCCTCCTGAGGGGAGGCCTGTGCCCAGCAGTGGGACGTCGTATATAGGCTGTAACTTTACTTTACTTTTACTTTTATTGTAAAAGCAAACACATTATACCATAAAGGAATTGTATCTTAGGAGTAGCTGGTAATACTAGCTTGTGCTTGTTCCTAGTATTTCGATTTAGTATATAGAGATGCTAGAGTTAATATATTACATGTTCACGTAAAAAAGTTACCTATAGAAACATAATATTCTCGTCACTTCATAAGAAATAAAATATATGATATATAATTATGAACGACAAAAAAAATAAAATAAAAATAAAAATATGCCGTATGTTTTACTCATATTTGTACCTAGAGATTGTTGAATAAACGAAAACAGGCTATTATGCATTTTGTTGCTACACATAACGTTTCACAAATAAGCGATCTGTCAGAAATATTCGGTTTTTAAATCCTCGCTCACTTTTTTAGATTAGAAAGGGCAATTTATTTGCAGTCAACATTTTTTATACTTGATGAAAATGTAACGTGTATGCACAAAAGATATTTGAATGAAACCGAAATTATTATTCCGGCGCAAAATCATTTTGAGTTTCATTTAAATTGTGTTGCCATATGACAGCCTTGTAAATTTGATATCATTTCATAGAGTGAATTTCAAAAAGAGATATGCAATAAAAGATAAATACTTATGTCACATGTAATGTATATATTCCTATAAGTTGATTTATCTTCTTTTTTAGCAGTCCGTTTAGGTTCTCTTGTATTACGATGGCTATGAAGTTTACCTCGCTCCCCGCAATTATAGAGGAAATTAGCACTAAAGCATTAAAATTTTAGAAAAACCGACGTACGCTCAATCTTGTATAATTCTCGGTGGGCATTGACTGGGTCGGTCCTTAACTGTTGCTCTTATGTTGAATTTTGTTAAACGTTTTTGCGCTATAATTACATTTAAGAGAATTGCAGCTGTTCAGATAAAAAAAAGTATTGCAATGTCCCCTTTAAGTTCCAATAGTAAAAAAATGTGTCATATGGAAGCGGCTTAAAATAATTAATCATCCTATTTCGTCCCGTAAGTGTCGTAAGATGCAAGTACAAAAAGAAAATAAAGGAAAGTTGTTTCACTTCTGAGTGAGGCATATTAAAACAAATACTCGGCGATAGATATCTGCTGCATAGATAGTTTGTACAACCTGTGTTTTTATTGTAATATATGCTTTCAAAAAAAGACCTGCTGAGTTTCTTGCTGGTTCTTCCCATTACAGAGGTTTTTCCGTACCGGTTGTAAAAGTAATGTCTATCAATAAAAATTATTTTCACTCTATATCAAAATAAAAAAAATATTCTTTTATATCCAAGAAAAACGTACTTGACTATCAGGCAGATAGGCACACACTGAATTGATTTCTGGTCTGTGAACATAGGCCACCCCGAGGATTGCCACAAAACGCGATCCTGAACCATCTGCTTCTTTCGACTTCATGCATGTTTTACCAGGCTATCAGACTCTGCAAGGGGACTAGGCTATCGGACTCTACAAGGGGTTGCTCTATACTAAGGTACTATGTTCGCGACCTTATTGTTTTTAATCTAATTTATCTTATAATCTTATAAAACATTTCGCATTAAAATGCGCGTGCAACTTCGAAGCGAGATGAGTTATCGGAAGGCAAACGGAACTAAGCTTCCGCAACGAGCGCATCTAACACCGGTAATAGATAATAAATAGTATGATATACTGTGATTTTAACATTAGTTAAACGGAATATGAGTATCAGCGTAATATAGTAGCTTCATACTGCTATGTTTCATATGGTGTAGAAAACCAGCGACCATTTTTACTGGAAACAAGGCATTTAATATTAGTACTCAATAAATAATAATAAACACTCACGCCTGTCACCCAGAGGGGTAGGCAGAGACTACAGACTTCCATTTGGAACGATCTTGACACACCTCTCTCGCCTCCTTCACATCCATACACCTACGCATACATGCTCGTCGGTTAAGGGTACTCCTAATTTGGCCCGTTTTCAATAAATCGCCAATGTGGTCGATAAATTTTCGCCTAGGACGTCACTTTCCGACTTTGCCATTCACTTCTGCAACATAAATTTTCTTTGTCACTCTTTCCTCATTCATTCTTTCCACATGACCAAACCACCGAGGCATTCCTTTCTTAATTCTGGTCACAACATCATCTTGCAAACCACACTCTTCTCTTATTACACAATTTCATTCAGATTCAGCCCTGTCATTCAGATTCAGCCCTAACATACTCCTTAATTACCGCATTTCTACTGCGTACATTCTACTCTCATGCTTCTTCTGTCACACCCAACTTTCACTACCATACGTTAAAGTAGGGACCAACACTGCATTGTGAATTGCCATGCTTTTTCGACACATTTTGACTCTTCACAATAGAGTGTAGGGCCCCATTTATTCTATTTCCTGCATTCACTCGTCGTTCTATATCCTCATCACATCTCACATCCCTGCTAAATACGCAACCCAGATATACAACCTCATCTACTTGCTCGATCAACTCCCCTTCTATTCTTATTTCACATATCGTCTTACTTTCTTCTCTTTCAAAAACCATAACCTTCGTCTTACTTGCGTTCACTTTCATACCCCTTTCTTTTAATGATCTGTTCATTAATGTAACCATCATTTGCAGTTCGGCTGCCGACGACGCAAGAATAACTTGATCATCGGCGTACAAAAGGCATTTGACGGTTAACTCACCCATTCTTAATCCGCGTTCTTCAACTTTAAAATTTGGCAAACAACTGTCCATAAATAGGTTGAATAGCCACGGGGAAGCCACACAGCCCTGTCTGTCACCTTTATGGATGGCAAACCAGTCCGAGTAGACCCCCTTGATCCTAACACAAACACTAGAGTCCCTATAAAGCGACTTCAATGCCTGTATCAAGCCAGCGTTCAACCCAAATGAATTCAATGTTTGCCATAGCACATCCTATCCACTCTGTCATAGGCCTTTTCCAATTCCATGAACACACAAAAAACCTTTTGGTTTTTGGCCACAAACTTTTCCGCGATCATGCGCATGGAAAATATTTGATCTATACATCCCATTCCCTTTCTAAATCCCGCTTGCACATCCCAAATTTTTTCATCAATTTCTTTCATGAGCCTTTCAATCAGTACCTTAGCATACAGTTTTCCCACAGTGCTAAGAAGGCTGATACCACTGTAGTTTTTACAGTCCTGCTGCGACCCTTTTCCTTTATATACTGGTACTATCACGGCTTTGCACCGGTCTACCGGTACCCGCTTCAGTTCCCAGCATAAATTAAACGAAGTGTGCAGCAGGCCTGCCACCACTTCCTTTCCAGCCCTTAGCATTTCGAGTGAAACTATCATATCCGGCAGTCCTACCTGCTTTCATGCTTTTCATTGCTTTCATTATTTCATCTACACTTATCTCGCTACCTCCGCCTCTTCTTTAGGAGTTTCTACTTCATTTATTTTATACGTTGTCTCCTTACTCATAAAAACGCTTTCAAAATATGCCTTCCATCTCTTTAAACTCAAAACTTCATTATTCAGAATATAGCCATTCTCATCTCTTATAGCATTAATTATAAGCTGTTTTAAATATCCCCTGGCAGTTCTTACGAGTTTCCAGAACATTTTAATATTTGCCTGGAAGTTATCCGATATTCTTCTATTATTCTTATCCGTTCTTTCTTGCTTTTTCCTTTCAACTAATTCTTTTACTCTCTTATATAGATATCTAAAGGCTGTCTTTTTTCTTTCATTCTCATCATTCATACCGCTAGAATTACCAGCCTTTGTTGCTAGTAAATCTAGGAATGCTCTCTTCTTTGCTTCAACTTCCATACGTATCTCATCGTCCCACCACAACGTATTATTTTTCCTTTCATTCTTTCTCTTACTAACACCACATACTTCGGTAGTATTAGTACTCAGTCCTAGATGTCTTTGTCACACACTTCTACCTACCATCAGATGTATTGAATTTGTGCTTGTTTTCACCTATTATTACCCTTATAAAAATAACTGAAACTACACATAGTACCTCATACTGAAATTTCACTCACCAAGAGAGCCGTGGTAGAATGAGGCTTTGCTTTTTGTGAGGCACTCGCCGTGAATTTAATAGGTAAACCAGATTCAATTCTTGTTGACACCAATTAAATAATTTATTGCAATTTACTAATCAATTAATAACTAATCAATTAGGCGCTGATTTATCCCGTGCCCGACGGGGAAGGACAAAATCATGCGGAAAGCTGCGTGTTTGAAGAAAATAATATAACCCGAAGATATTTAAATACCGCCGACACACACAGGGGTAGCGTGGCAGAATAATCACTCCCTAACTTTCTCAGAAATGAATGAGGTATGTGCCTGAAATCACAGTGATATGTGTGAGTACGTGTCAAGCAATCTAGCATTATTTTGTAGTTGTTGTTGAAATGTAGGTACGTAGAGTTTCTGTCTGTTTGTCTTACTTCTTAATCTTCGAATGGATGAATCATTTGTAATGAAACTTGACGAAGAGATAGAGGGCAATGCCGTGATATAAGCTTTATTTTTCATAAGCACTTAAGGATTTATTACGAAATCGAAAAATTTGTACAATATATGATGTTTGAAGATTATCTGTAATCTAAATAACGAGCTAATAAATACCACCCAGGTGGAGCCGGGCGGGTTGCTAGTATAATATAAAGTACAACTAAACACTGCAATAGTTTACACTTTTGAATTAGAACCCTGAAAAATAGTGTATTTTGGAACAAGTTTCTTATTACTAAACCGATACCTTAGCCAGTTTAAAAAACACTAATTCAATAAAAAATTGAATCTTAACATAAAGTAAATGAAGAACCGTATCGAAATTTGGAAATTTTCAATTCCTACTACTAAGGTTATTTATGACGGTGTTTTATAAGATATATCTGGAACGTAGAAATCTTGGGTTAGCGGGAACGGTAAAAGTATTGTTGACAATTTGTAACAATACTCTTTTCCCATGTGTAAGGAATAAGCTTAAATACTCGTAACAAATGACTTTCTGTAGCTTTTATCTTCTTTACAGTTCACTACAACACTTTTTCTTGCTTTTTGTAAGGTATTCGTAAATAAATCGAAAATATAAAGTAAATTGACTCGCTCGACATCGCTCAGGATGTCGCTTAAATCATATTGCCTCCTTCTCGTCCATATTTATGTTTCTTTATATTATATATAAAATTGGTGTGCCTGTTGTTGAAAGAACTTCTTTTAAGCTAAGTGGGTTATTTCCATGTTATTAAGGCATGAATAACAATTTAAAAAAATATATACTTGACTGTCTGTCTATCCAGGATAATTTTAGAATGACTAAATCAATTGTGATGAAACATCACGGACAGAAATGAGCAATACCAGGAGTGACCTAGGCTATGTTTATGTAAAAAGCTAAGATATTTTTATGATTTTTTAAGTTATACACAGAGGATATAGCAGGTAAAAACTAGTATGTTAAAATATTTTACGATTTAAACAATTTATCAAGGAGTTTTATCAATGGAGAATTGAAGCTCGCTAAATGTACCTTGAATAATTAGAGATCGTTGGACAACTTAAAGGGATTTACCGTTCTTAACACAGCTCTCAATTATTTAATATGAAAATTAAGAAAAAGTTTTGAATCGAACATAATATTATCGAAATAGAATTCCTAGAAACATTCAATAATTCATTCGTCATAGTATAGAATTGAACCATTTGATAAAAATTAAAATATAATTTTAAGATAGATATGATATACAGAAATTATAATACTTACATAAATATAACACGGATTAGTAAGCTGAAGTGACAATGAAAATATAAATGTAAAAATTAAAGGCAATGGGTAGACCATATAGCTCGAAAAACCGACATCCGATGGGGAAGAAAGGTTCTTGAGTGGCAGCTTAGTACCGGTAGGCGAAGTGTAAGGCGACGATGGAGTAACGACCTGGTAAGACATGCGGGAAGTCGACAGATGCAGGTTACTTGGGACCGTGCTGTGTGCTATTCCTTGCAGGAGGCCTATGTTGAGCTGTGGACTTGTGAAGGGATGTAATGATGATGATGATGATGATAATTATAACATAGACGATTATTAGCAGATGATAATGGCATACGAGAATCTGAAACACAGGCTCTCAGCCTAGCTCAGACACCAGTCTTTAACAATCTAAATATTTTTGTTCCTTGGTGTAAACCCCAGCTCATTGCTATATTAGTTTTTAAGATTGTGGAGAAAATAAGGAATTTTTATTATTTTTTATTATTATCTCGTTATATGTACGACTAAACAGTCTACGATACATGATCTACCAAAAAGGAAATATAGACGAAGCGCTGGGTATTTCTCAAGTGACAACGGAACCGTGATTAAATTCTTAAACGTACTCACGAACACATGTTTCTCCTTTGTTTATCAGCCCGTATAATTCCACTGTTGGGCGCACACGCGTTGGCTGCAAATAATTTAATGCACATGTGTAAGTAAGATTGCATGTTTTTACAATAAGTTAAGCTTGGTTTTTGCGTCACTTGGTTCTCTAACCCTTGCTTTTCATATTAATAGTATATATATATATATATATATATATATATATATATATATATATATATATATATATATATATATATATATATATGTATTCAATACCATCCTTCTAATATGTGCGTGAGATTTTTAACGTTACTAAAGATAAGGAAATGGAACTTAGCTTCCATAATACTAGCGAAGCTGATAATAGCTTTTCGAGGGTATGACATGTTCCGTTTATTATGATACAAAAATAAAAATTCTAATATTATGGTGAATGCATGTTTAAAAATATTTCTCTTAATCATGTATAAGGTTTCAGTACGAGTATATGTTTGAGGGTTCAGTATTTTGTAGGTGTTACTGTAACACTAGTGAGTTTAGTACCACTGAGTATTATACTATTTTTTTGGTCCGTGGAAGTCCACTGCTGGACACTTAAGTTGTAGGAAGGATTTACTTGGCGCACGCATTGATTGACGATCGCAGTGACAACCGTCTCGCACTATTGCAACTGCCAAAGGTCGCCGTTAACTGTCTAGGTATTTTACGTCTGCCATAAACCAGATGGTTACACAGATGGTCATAAGACTTTTCCGACATTTCCCACAAAATTGTGTTAATGTAATCAATGTATATAAATACCACGTGATGAAGGCGTAAGAAACTCCACTGCCTCCTATTATTATTCTGTCGGAGTTGTAAGAGGTGGAAATGAAACAGGAAATGAGTAGCAGCATCTTCAGGTTTTTTGTTTGTTAAAACATAATGTAATAATAAACATCAGCCTGATTTGAAAAATTCTTTTTGTATATGGCAGCCAAATTCATGTAGAATAGTGTTGCGCGGCTAAGTTAACATCTCATCTCATGGTACTAGCGCCATCTAGTGTCGGGTAATAGAGCGAGGAGAGAGCTTTCCAGAAAATGACGACTAATTTTTTACCGACAGCGCCATCTAGTATCAAATTGAAGAACTAAATTTTCTAGAAGCTCTACACTCGATCTTTCTGCGCTTGGTCGGTTGGCGCGCGTATTTACTCGAATATTCTGGAATATTCTGTATGTTTTCGTGGAAGACCTCTATATAAAACGCTGCAATACGCGATCGAGGAAGTATTGAAGTTGGCGAGACAAGCGAAGTTTCGGAGCGGAATAAAGTGAATCAGTGTGATTAATTATTAGTGTTTTTAACTTTAATTAGTGTAAAGTGAATTAAAGTGTTAATTTAGGTAATTCTATCTGCAATTTTTATTGTCACGAACCTCAAGCTCGTAACAATAGTATAGACTATCGAGCATTAGGCTAAACCTTTCAGCTAGCCTTAAAAAAAGTTTTATCGCGAACTGTTTTATCAGCGTGGGCTAGCATAATAGTTATTAATACGTAAATACAAAGTTGTACAAAAATATTAATCTTTACTACACTCACACTTTTGTGGCATTGCTTGGGGGAGCCCATAAAGAAATAGTCTTTGGGGGGAGCCCTACATTCAGCAATGGACTTCTGAAGGACTGTAATGATGATGATGACAACACCTAAAAACATGCGATACCATATGCCTTCTTCTTATACATAAACCAGAATTAGGTATTTGGTGACAAAAATTATTGAAAATTAAAAGTGATATATAAGCCTTATTATTAGGCACGGTATTTTAATCCTTACGATCACAAGGTACTTCATCATTAGGACATTTTTATAGAGATATACTTTACTCTTTATAACATGATATTTGGACGCACAGTTTAAGGATAATCAAAACTTAAAATAATTCATTTATTCGCAAATGATGCTCGAACCCTAGCCGCCCGAAGAGATCCGAGAAAAACCCACAGTGATCGCCTGTATAAGCGAGGTGTCACGATTCATGTCGCGCGACACAGACGCGGCATAGACACGGATGAAACCGCGGAGCACATCTATTACTAAATAATTGCGTTTACATGCCGCCTGCGAACGTTAGTTACCATGGTAAATATCCCCACTATGAGGCGGTCTAAGGGGAGGCCTATGTTTAGTAGTAACCGTTGAATGGCTCTAATAATAGAACGGTTGCCAACGTGGCAGACGGGTTCGTGCTACAACCATAATAGCTGCAGCGTGGCTCTACCACGTATAAGCAGCTTCGTATACACAGCAATTACAGCTGATAAAGTTAATTTACAGTCTAGCTTTAAGACCAAGTATACATAGTATGGGTATTATGTATACTGAGTCCTTGTGCTGGGCACAGAATACCTTTAAAAGGCTATCCTGTTTTCAGCGAGAGTATAGAACGCTTCGTCCGCCACACTGCCGTAGTGCGTGTTGGGGTTTATGACATATCCTCGAAATATTCATATCAATATGTATTACGTATTACTTTTATATTTTATGTACTAAAGATTAGTGAATATATATATAACGATTTTCCGGACCGATGCGATCTAGGGGTCTTCAAGAAAAGAGCTTACTCCTTACTAAAGGGCTGGCAACGCACCCGCAATTCCCCTGGTGTTGCGGTTGATCATGGGCTGCGGTAGTCACTTAACATCAGGTGAGCCGCATGCTCGTTTGCCCACTCTTCTTAAAAAAATTCAATGCAACCTATAGGAATGTCTATAGCTTTATGGACTGTAATGATGTAGATGAATATGATGCCTGCACCGTAAAGTGCATGAATATCAACGATAAAATAGAGATGAAAAATGTATTTTCAACTCCATTTTATCCACAAATTAATCAAAGTACAGATTTCTTGTATTAGACAGATCATAGCGGAATACAAAACATTTTCTTTGTTCAGTTCTGTACGTAAAGCAAAGGAAATTATTTACAAACGTCTAGACTGAGTTAGACAAGAGTGATATGGGATTTCTAGGTTAACGTGTTTACCGTTCAGGTCTTTGACATCGTTTTGTATCTCGAGAAAATTATATTATAAATTTAAGAAATTAACAAGGAATACATTTTTAAAACCGTTTATTTTTATTTTACGAGGCATAAAAATTTTAAAATATTTCACTTGAAAAAGTAAATAAAGCTGTACGAGTGCTCGTATATATTGATGAAAAATAATTTTGTTAATTTTATCGTCCTCAATACTTACACAATGTACATAAATAAGTCGCGATATATTTTATTATATTAGTTTTATTCAATGTACAGTATTAGAAATCATTGTGAAAACCATATTTGAAGTCGATTGAGTCGGTTGCCCTTTCAACCGCCAATCGTTGGGAACTAACCTCTTACGGAATGCCATCATGAAGTAGTAGTTTAATACTGCTGTATTTCATATCGTGATGGTGAACCTGAGACCTTTTTTAATTGTATTCAGACATTCTATCATAGTTCTTATAGTTCATAATAGATAGCTTGATCTCTGCAATAGCTGTCAGTAAAAATGACGCCTATGAAGTCCTGAGTTTCTTAGTAGTACAGATAGTACCTGTCAATGTCATACTTTATTGGCATGCCGACCTAATTAGTGCATGCCCTGCATTACTGTCTGTACTACTAAGAAATTCAGGACTTCATAGGCGTGATTTTTACTGACAGCTGTCGCAGAGATCAAGCTATCTTTTATGAACCATAGGGGTGACAACTACAATTCTTAATTGACAGTAGATATAAGTTTATTTGACACAACGCCCACTTATTATCAGGTAGTTTATGTGCTTGTTGTAATTATATTTTGCGAATCATAGAGAGAACATAAAAATAATAACTTGCTCGAATATAATTATGGCTGCACATGTCAACAGCTGCAAATAGATTTTTTACTTCAGCGCAATTTAAAAACCATTTTCTTATACATTGCTTTAGTTCTGGAATATGTTCAAGAATTCATTAAAACTATGATATATATAATACGATCTATTAAAAACTAAAATTTTTCGAGCACTCTCAGAAATCATGCGGCACTCACGAGATGCGATTGCCTGATAGATTACATTATGCTACCTCATAAATAGTGCCCTAATAATATTTGATTGCAAGTTCACGTAGTTGTGATGTCAGGGAGACAAAGAGTTTTATTTTTCATTTTCATAGCATTCCACTTCATCATCATCATCACAACCAATCACAAGCCATGAAACACGATCACAAGCCACCTACATCCAGCGACTTCCATCTTACCAGGTCGTCACTCCATCTTTCAAAGCATTCACATAACTAACAATAAATATTTTTTACTTGAAATTTGAAATAAAAATTGAGTTAACTGTAAGCACCTAATTCTTAATGGCTGAATAAACATATTATGTACGACAGTAAAACAAAAAGTCTTGACAAAATAAAATAAAATTGTGGACATGTTAAATCTGCCAACATGTTTTGAGGACGTATAGCCGAGTCTACCTACTTCAAAATAACCCTGGCACCCTGGTTAGTACAGTACAAGTATAACTACTACAACTACAGTACTACAAATATAACTTACCATATTCATTTATTAATTGCATTTCATCATAGTTCATCCAAAAATGGTTCTCGAGTGCAAGCCGTGTAGAGTGACCCCCAATTAGATGGAGTGACAAGACGTGCCGAAAGTCGATGGATGCAGGTGACTCATGACCGTGTTTTGTGACATTTCCTGGGGGAGGCCAAGGGTCAGTAGTGTATTTGTAAAGGTCTGTAATGATGATGATAATGAAAGTCTACTGCTGAACAAAGCCCTCCCCATAGACTATACCATAAGAGGAATGTTGGCTTTAGTTGCCACGTGTGGTGACCGGGTTGGCAACCACAGTGTTTCTTGTTATCATTAGGAAGACGTTGACCTAGTTTGTTTCTTCTTTATTTTTATTTTTTGTGGCGGCATGGTAATTTTTTAATGATTAGCGAAATTAGAAAACAAAATTTAATTAATATAATAAAAAGAAGAGTATGATAATACAACTACCTGTGTTGAACTACCTGTTTTAAAAAAATGACAAACACGGATCTTAGAACATTATTAGTAGAATGTTTAAATTGTCAAATTATTTAAGTTTCTTGAAATCTCAGTAAAATAAACAATAGATAGAGATTAAATCGCATAAACTACACAAAAAAGAAGTTTTAGTGTATTTAAAACAAATTATATTATATCATTAGGAAGGTGGATATGTCTCATAAATTTTAGTCATTTAGAGGTTTGAAACTGCCATAGGTTTTTTAATGGATAGAATAAAGGCGCCAAATGAGCCCACAGTCCGCCTGATGGTAAGTGAATGCAGAGGCCTAAAGCCATCTATCTACATTTATCCTCGATTAAGAATGAAAATGCAGATGCATTGTCACCCCTGAGGACAATGATGTAATGCCTCGTTTCCAGTAAAAAATGGTCTCCAAATCTCTAGTCATTAACTCATTATGCGAAACAGAGTAGTATCAAGCTGCTATTTTACGCTGGTATTCTGTGAGAGCGTTATCCCTCTCCGGTCGAGTACGAGTACGAATGGGTCCATTCATTCTACAACTATAATATAGCTGCAGCGTGACTATACCAAGTATAGAATATAGGTTATTATAATAAATAGCAAATATATAAATAACAAATATTAATAAATAATAAATATTATTATTATTATTATTAGGTGTCTGCCAATGTTATTTTTCGGTAACTTTTATTAAATATTTCATCAAGATGTCAAAGCGGCAGACTTACTTACCTTTACATTTTTTTTACACCTTTCACACTTAAGCATCTCTATATCATCCGCCGTCCAAACTAAAGAGTCCCCATTTCATGTACCTCAGGTACATGCCTATTAAAAGTCCACCACTGAACATGGTCTTCCTCCATAAGCCTCATAAAAGGGATATATTATGTTGCTGTAGTTGATTTGCTTGGCAAACAGATTGACAAGCGCACTTTTTACGCAATTTTGCCCATTTCTTTACGCTGCTGCTCTTCTCCTGCTTCATTTCCCTCTGTCCACTCGTACGACATTCATGGGATGATATGGGGTAGAGGATATACGGTACTATACGGAGGTCTAGAAACTTAAAATAAAACTTATTATTATTATTTACTCTACTAAACAAAAAGCAATACAAATAAGTAACGTACGAGTATTGCATGTGAACACTATAAGCGTGATCACCTTGGCGAGGTGTGTTAAGATGGATGGCTTCAGACCTGACTGACCTGCCGAGGGCCTCCATCTAAAGGGAAAGGGAAAGAAACTAAAAATAAAACTAAAAGAAACTAAATTATTATTATTATTGTTAATAATAATAATAATAATAATATTAAAATTTTTAAAAAGGTCACATGCAATGGTTTATAAAGTGTACCTCATAATAATTCTAAGATGAAACCGAATAAAACGTATATCAAATGAAATGGCTACTTATTTTTAGGTCATGTTTTATTAATTCGTTTTCAATTATATCTTATTAAAAAAAAATCGTACAGTTCAAACACTCACGGCTGCTACCACGCTAGCATAGAATACCACCAGTGAAAAAGGCAACGATACCGTGATCGTACGATGACAAACGAGCCCACAGTCCACCTGACGGTAAGTGGTAGCTGTGGCACATAGATATCTACATATAACATACATACATAAACACTCACGCCTGTCACCCAGAGGGGTAGGCAGAGACTACGGACTTCCATTTGGCACGATCCTGACATACCTCTTTCGCCTCCTTTACATCCATATATCTACGCATACATGCTCGTCGGTTAAGGGTACTTCTAACGTGGCCCCTTTTCAAAATATCGCCAATTTGGTCGATAAACTTTTTCTTGGGCGTCCCTTCCCGACTCGGCCGTTCACATCTGCCATATAAATTTGCTTTGTCACTCTTTCCTCATTCATTCTTTCTACATGACCAAACCACCGAAGCATTCCTTTCTTAATCCTGGTCACAACATCATCTTGCATACCACATTTATCTCTTATCATGCAATTTCTCACCCTGTCATTCAGATTCAACCCTAGCATACTCCTTAAAGACCGCATTTCTACAGCATTTATTCTACTTTCGTGCTTCTTCTGCCACACCCAGCTTTCACTACCATACATTAAAGTAGGGACTAACACAGCATTATGAATTACCATACGTGCCTTTTTTGACACATTCTGGTTCTTCATAATAGAGTGTAGTGCCCCATTCACTCTATTCCCTGCATTTACTCGTCGTTCTATATCCCTATCATATCTACCATCCCTGCTAAATACACATCCCAAATACACAAACTCATCCACTTGCTCAATTAACTCTCTTTCTATTCTTATTTCACATACCGTTTTGCTTTCTTCTCGTTCAAAAACCATCACTTTCGTCTTACTTGCGTTCACTTTCATTCCCCTTTCTTTTAATTCCCAGTTCATTAATGTAACCATCATTTGCAACTCAGCCGCCGATGACGCAAATATGACTTGATCATCGGCATACAAAAGGCATTTGATGGTTAACTCGCCCATTCTTAACCCACATTCTTCATCTTTCAAAGTTTGCAAACACCTGTCCATAAATAGCTTGAACAGCCAAGGGGAAGCTACACAGCCCTGCCTGACACCTTTTTGGATGCCAAATCAGTCCGAGTAGACCCCATTGATCCTGACACAAGCACTAGAGTCCCTATAAAGAGACCTTAATGCCTGTATCAAACCAGCGCTCAACCCATATGAGTTCAGTGTTTGCCATAACACATTCCTGTCCACTATGTCATAAGCCTTTTCCAAGTCCATGAACGTACAAAAAACTTTCTGGTTTTTGGTCAAAAACTTTTCCGCAATCATGCGCATGGAAAAGACTTGATCTGTACATGTCTTTTCCATGCGCATGATGAGATGTATCTACATCTATCCTCGAATATGAATCAAAATCCAGATGCGTTTTGAGGCGTGAGGACTAAGAATGCCTCGTTTTCAGTAAAAGAGTCGTCGGTTCTCTACACTCACTATACAAAACACAGCAGCATAAAACTGCTATTTTACGGTAGTATTCTGTGAGAGTGTGGTCCTCCCCGGCCCAGCCAAGCCATTCGTGCTACATCATGAGAGTAGTCCTACTCCGTTCTTGCCGATCTACATATAACCGCAGCGTATCTCTACTACGTTTACGATCGATACGTACGATAAGGTGTTGTGATATAATTTTAGGTATTTGTTTCAAATAAATATTCAAAAATACGTAATTTCATTTAGGAGATTAATTGAACTTAAAAAATCCACTGTCCAATATCATACCGTGGATGTCTAAAGGGGCAGAAACATCTACTAGCAGCTTAAAAAAACTGCGATTGCTAACCTGCCTGCCAAACGTGGCAACTATGGCAAATATCAATCTTAGAGGCAATATATGGAGAAGACCTGCAGTGAACTATTTAAAGTCAATAATGATGATAATGATAACGAATTAATTCAAAGTTAAAATTATCTATTAAAATTGGCCTTGACACAGCACTTTTTCAAAGTCATAAAAATTACTCTATAGTTTTAATAAGCCCATATTGTGGTAGACCATATGAGAAGAATCAATCAAGAATCAAATATATTTTTTTAAGAATTATCTCACATAAACTAAGCATCGATATATATAAGGGAACATCGCTCCAGTTTCACGTCTCTTGTTATACGTCATGAATCATGATCATACATTTTATTATGAGACTCCCTTTACTTACAAAGAATTTTTCAATATACGACAAAAGTGCCAAGCGTAGTTCGTGAGCATCTGAGAATTTCAAGGGACTGAAATTCACCAGAATACAAAAGAATTTCACCTGAGAATAAACAAGGACAAGAAAAAAATCATGACTAACGTCTACGAAGTTGTTGCCGGAACAAAACAAAACTTCCGATTATTTAAGTCCAACTTCTACCAAGAGATCAACCAACGAATCCAACTCGGCTGGGTTGCGTTTGCAAAACTGTGATAAATGTTATTGTTTGATATTCCTCAAAATCCTACGACAAAAGTAAAAAAAAACTAACAACTAGCGCTTATGCTGCCAGTGATGACTTTCGGTACAGAAATGTGGTCTTTCACTACTGGTTGTATACAAAAACTCAAAGGCACTTAACAAACGATGGAAAAGCGTATGCTCGAAACTTTTTTCAGAGGCTATTCGCAGAAAAACAGGTATGTAATTGGCATAGCCAAGACAAGCTCATGTGGAAATGGTCCAGCTATATAGCTCAAAGAACCGACAACCGATGGCTAAGGAAGAAGTGGTAGCCTCGTACTGCCAAGCACAGTGTTAGGCGACCACCCACTACATGGAGTGACGACCTGATGAAACATGCAGGCAGTCGATAGATGCAGGTAGATTTGAACCGCAATTTAGTGATGACAATGTGATAGTAATGAACGGTGAAACATATATTTTTACTGTTCGATTTTATCAGGCAAAAATGTGAAAATAAAATGACTATCTTGTAATACGATGTGACCGTATGAAAACGTTACGTTACTCCCTGCGTGATGGTCAAACGAATTAGTAGGTACTATACGTATGTATGTAATTACTCTAAGGTACTAAACGTGGAAAATTTTAGAACAAACTACGTATGTCTCGAAGTTGTCTCGGTTATCACACTTGATTATTGTTATTATTAGTAATTTACTTTGAATATTTATTCCTTTGGGCTTTACTTTGGATCTATATGGGTAGTTAGTTGTGTGAGCAATAAATAAAATTATTATGTTTCAAATTTACTTTATTTAGAAACGTAATTATTCAGTTTTATAAATTCTCTCTATGCCTCTTAATTAAATATAACTAATTCTACCTGCCTGTGAATGTTTTATACTTAATCTAGTAGTATAGTATATAGATATTTTTATAAGTACTTATAAGAGGTAATTTAATTATATAACCGACCGAAGTGCATGGATGGCTTAAGGGGATATAGTAAGTCAGCTCAAATTCTAATTTCGTCCCCACTTGCCCGCGCGTCGTATGCTATGTACCGACATGTTTGTAATCACTAATACTGTAAGTAGAAAGGTCGTTAGACACTCATTTCATTAGGTTTATTATATTTATGCCTGTTTCTTAACGTCAAGCCAGTCGCTTCTTATTTTTATAATGGTTATTTCCCATTTTAATTTTACGTCGTCCTGTTGCGTAATGTATATTCTGATCGTAAGCGACACAACTTCTCCCTTCAAAGGCCGAAGCGAAGTGACCGTGCGGCAGCAATCACGCTTCAAGAGGCCGATAGTTTAGGTAATTTCTTTTTACAGTTAAAATAATCGTATTTTAAAAAAGTAAATAACATAAGCACTGCTGGTTTATTGTTTATTTTGGAGGTAACTTTGCATTTTTTTTCTATCGAGAAAATTTTACGAAATCGTGTTTTCGTCTAACATAATCCTTAACATTAATCCTCAACTTTACCATATATTTATTTCAAAATTAATACTGCAATAATTTCGGCATAACGAAGGATCTTGCTAAGCCATTTGAGATTATATTTCCCCCTTAAACACCAACAAAAACCAACAAGGTGCCGTATTCACAGAATATTCTACCTCTATATAAATAAAAATATATCTCTCTATATAAAATAAAATTTTGTGTGTGTGTGTGTATGTGTCTGCGAGTGCGTGTGCGCGTGTGCGTGTGCGTGTGCGTGTGCGTGTGCGTGTGCGTGTGCGTGTGCGTGTGCGAGTTCGCGTGCGCGTGTGCATGTGCGTGTGCGTGTGAGTGTGCGTGTGCGTGTGCGTATGCGTGTGCGTATGCGAGTGCGTGTGCGTGTGCGTGTGCGTGTGCGTGTGTGTTTGCGTGTGCGTGTGCGTGTGCGTGTGCGTATGCGTGTGCGTGTGCGTGTGCGTGTGCGTGTGCGTGTGCGTGTGCGTGTGCATGTGCGTGAGCGTGAGCGTGAGCGTGAGCGTGTGCGTGTGCGTGAGCGTGTGCGTATGCGTGTGCGTGTGCGTGTGCGTGTGCGTGAGCGTGAGCGTGTGCGTGTGCGCGTGCGCGTGTGCGTGCGCGTGCGAGCGCGTGCGAGCGCGTGCGTGATGTGCGTGCGCGTGCGTGCTTGTGCGTGCGTGTGCGTGCGTGTTCGTGCGTGTGCGTGCGCGTGCGTGCACGTGCGTGCGTGTGCGTGTTTGCGCGTGTGTGGGTGTCTTGCAGTGCAAACTACAATGATAATGAGAGAATAATAATTCGTTTGCTGTTGTGTTTTGACAGCATAGATGAACTCCCCCCTCCCCTCTCCGTTATATCTAGGGGATGGAATAAAAGGCTACTCTCTCGAACAGAAAAATCTAATGAAAAAACCCTTGGAACTTTCCGCTATTTTCGAGCTTAAAACGTTCGTAAATATCCCAATTGGTTGATTTTTTTTTGTAAAAATTTAAAAAAAGTTACGTTAAATAAACAACAATTTAGAAAATTTTAACTTTTGAATGCCTCGTTCGATTTTAATTTACTTGGCATCATTCAACACAGTGTTTTAAGTGCAATTTTTTTGTCAGATCTTGAGTCGATAGATCGAAAAATTAAGTGTTATCTAAAAAAAAAACGATTATTTAGAAATTTTTAAATAGCTATTTACTTTTGAACGCATCACTCGATTTTGGACTACTTGGCAGCATTCGACGCAGTAGTCCAAAAAAGTGTCTTTGATGTGTGTAGTTGATCAGTGAAATATTTTGAAAGTTGTTAGAAAAAACTTAAATTTTTTTTTGTTTTTTAGTTTTTGAATATTTTGAAAACGGCTCGACCGATTGACTTCAAAATTTAATTAGCTCGAGTTCTCAATGAACAATTTCGAACGTTCTGTAGACAGCGTACGACAAACTTTTCTTTACATACATACCCACATACAAAACACACACACACACACACACACACACACACACACACACACAAACGCGCGCGCGCGGCCGAACGTCCAGCCGGTAATAGTCAGAGGAGCTTCCTAGGACCTCAAAACGTGGAGATCTGATGAAAACTCGTATTCTCACGATCGGACCTAAATCTATAACTTCCTACTTTCGAAAATTAATAATTTTCAAAGCGGAAAGACAAAAACTAAAAGAAATGAAAAATACAAATTAAAGTAAAGCAATTAATATTTTTCAAATTTACAAATATTCTTCATCATTTATTCGGTCCTAGCATATTTTTATTTTATTTTTAATCGTTTTTACAACCATTTCAAAATTTATTTACACAAATGCATATGGCAACAATTTCGAGTACATGAAACGGAACATCAATTTTTAACGGATGCTGAATTCCGAACCAGGTCAAACTAGTTTCGCAGTGTTCTTCGAAATAAGTTGGGCCATACCCCTAGCGAACGACCTTGAGCGTTCGATCTGCCGACGCTCGCTACAATGTATCGCGTAAGATATCTGCAAGACGCCACCTACTGGTACGAACGTAGTATTAATTTTTCAATGTCAATGAACTATTTTATGGAAATAGACACGGCATACAATGATAAATGTATTTTAATTTTATTTATTCGGTATATTAGTTGGATTATATTAGAATTATGTATTCTCATATATTATCTAATTAATAAAAATGACTATTTTGATTATTTTTAACTATATACTATACTGCTAATATTGAATTAGCTTTTTATAGTGTAAATTATAATATTTGACGAAATGTTAGTTATGGATTCGAACTTTACGTGCTAATGGTGCTTTATTTTTGTTATTTTCATTTACTTACATATTGAAAATATACTTAAATAGTCGTTATTATTATTTTATTTAGCTACTGAATTTTAGGATATGTTTTACCTTGAAGTCAAATATAATTTTGAGGAGCAATGGTTATTACCTACTAATCTTTTAACTGCTATTCCTTATTTAGGAACAATATTAGTAAATTGAGTTTGAGGGAGATTTACTTTTATAATGCTACATTCATAATATATATATATATATATATATATATATATATATGTGTGTGTGTTTGTATTAAACGGGCAGCAGCATCCTCCTGATAACTATATAAAAGTAATAAATCCTTCCCCCCTATGAGGCAATGTATAGGGGAGGCCTAGGTTCAGTAGTGAAATTTCATAGGCTGTAATGTTTTAAACAAATTAAAATTTTATCCAAAAAAACTAGTTCATTTTTTTCTATTATGTCAATAAGATCAAAAAATATTATATATATATATATATATATATATATATATATATATATATTCGGATAAAGAAGGAAGATTCATTGATGACAATAGCTCGTTTAGTTGCGAATTTCCCGCGCCTATTTCAATCATACCTGCGATTGCACATTCATTTAATGGTAAATAATTTTCACTACAATCATCGTTTACTATTACACATTTTTGGTTACATAATTGGCATTCAAGCGTAAATTTTGACTCTAAGCCTTTTGTGTTTCTCCGATAAGTTATGGTTCGGTGAAGCTGCAATCTAATGGACCATGATTTGAAATAGTGTTATGCATGATTCAGACTAAATAAAGGTTCCTAAAAATAGACGTAGATAAAGAAATTGCATAAAAAAACATTGCTCAAATAAAAATGCAATAAACTTGTTAATTTTATAGGTAGTAACATATTAAAATAATAAGTTTTTTTAGGATATTTATGTAAAACATAAAGGTTATATTATGTTCTAACTACGTTCACGCTTGCGCATATAATACCGCGGAATTTCACTAGTTTTATTATCGAAATAATAATTGACAACCCTAAGCTTGCCTTGATTTTACCATCTCAAACTCGTTTTAGAAGATCAAAACATAGAGAGAAAGATAGGAGACTATTTTTTATTTAATATGGTTCATCAAATCCGTAAAAATAGTTTAAAATACTCACACAATAAAATTTTGAAGTGCAGGTAAAATATCTGCGACCAACATTTGCACAATTCTGACGTTCACAGACGTTTCACAACTTTTTGCCAGAACCAAAAGTAAGCGCTGGCATGCGACAAAAATCGTACCATAAATAAAATAAAGTCTCTAGCTCGAGAGGAGAGGAGCCGTGGTAGCTCAGATGGTTAGCGCTTGCTGAAATTTTCACAGTGCGCGAGCAAATCGGGTTCGATCCCCGCCGGCACCAATGAAATTGTAATTGCAATTTTAAGTGTTGATTTACCACGTGCTCAGTGGTGAAGGAAAACATTGTGAGGAAACCGGCATGTCCGAGAAATAAGAAAAAAAATATTTCGAAGACATGCGAAGTTCGCCAACATGGATTGTGGCAGCGCGGTTGACAATTCCTTTCCTAGGACCCTTTCAGAAATTAGCGGAGTCCTGTGCCCAGGAGTGGGACGTATATATGCTATAACTTTAACTCTCTAGCTCAAATAGCCTACTAATGATCGTAAATAATTCGTAAAAAAAAAAGATAAATTCAAATGATCGGTTTAGGCAAAGTAAGGCTAGGTAAGTCAAATTATGGCATTTTACAGTACTTACTTAGATATCTTTTACCTAATCACAAGCACAAGTGTGTACCTAATCACAATACCTACTTAAGTATTTTGATTAGATAAGTACACATTTGTGCACCATAATACCTACAAACCAAAAAATTAAATAAACAATACTTTACATCTTTCATCAACCATTTCAGTTGAACCAAGATAGGTATACTGTAATTATATAGTTTCTTGACTCAAGTCATTTACTGCCGTATTGTCATTCGTTCGTATTTAGTCGGCAATAAAGAATAAATTATACTAGATCTTGCATGATAACAAAACGGAATTACTTGTAATAAATTATTTAGATACATATTTTAGCCATATATTTGAAAAGGTTCATATTATTTATAATATGGTAACCACAAAAAATATCACATCAAATTTCATAAATTCTGGTTATGATTTCATAACTCTATTTATCTCTATTTTAAATTATTGGTAAACTTGAATAATTATATTTGTCGTCAAATTTGCATTCAGGTATTTTTCTTCTCCTCCTAAATTATTCAATCTAGCAAGGATAGCATCCAGCACATCTTTATTCGAATCACGCTTGCGTTTACGAGAGCGAGATCGTTGCTCGGACATTTTGAAATTTGTAAACCGAAACTAAACAAAAAGAAAACTACAAAATCGTTAAAATCTAATTACAACACTAATCTTTTTAATTTAATGTTAGTCAGGCGTTCCGAAAGCGGGTAGGCAACGAAGCACTATCCCACTTCTGATATTACAGATTAGAGGTAAAATTCTTAATAAAAATGCACTCAAAACAAAACTTGTAATATAAATCTTTTATAACACTTTTACAATATTAATCAGCGATTAATGATTTAAGGTATCTGATTCCTGGCACAACCACTCTCTCCGACTGTTCGAGCCAAAATGACCCTGTCACCTGCTACGGCGACCGGCTTTCTGGGCTCAAAACCCCACCACCGCGGTGACGCAATCATTAGCCACGCCCCTTGTCTGGTCATCATGGCGTAACAATAGATTTTTAAATTGCAAGGGGAGAGAGCGTTTTTGCGTTTTATAGTAATAGAACAAAATGTACTCGCGACCCCTTTTTGCACCGCAGGTCTCTTATAAGCCAACTATGGGAAAGGCCTAGCACGTAGCTTACTATAGACGCTAGTAATACATGAAAAAAACTCTTACGGCTGTTACCTAGAGGGGAAGGCAGAAACTACGGACTTACATTTGGGGTGATTCTGACATATCTCTCTCACTTTTTTCAAATTCATCTACGAGTACATGCCGGTTAATGGTACTCTTATTCTTTTATAGATTATGGATGACAAACGAGCACAGAATTCACCTGATGATATGTGGACGCTGTGGCCCATAGACATCTACATTTATTCTCCATTAAGAAATAAAAAGAGATGCGTTATAACCCCTGAGACTGAAATTGTTATATATATTGAGACAGCAGCATTAAGCTGCTATTTTGCGCTGGTATTATATAAGAGCGTGGTCCTACTCAGGGCTAGCCGACCCATCCATGCTTACATCATAATATAGCTACAGCTTGGCTCAACTACGTTTAAACTTACACTTAACTTGGTCCATCTTCAATATATCGCCAATTTGGTTGATAAAATTCCATCTAGGGCATCCCTTACCGAGATTCCTTTTTAATCCTGATCACAACATCTTGCAAACCCCAATTATCTCTTATCACATTTTTTTACCCTATGCACTATGGCGTTCTTGCATTCTTGATGCGTTGGTGGTGGTTCCGTGGGTAGAGAGTAGTGATGAAAAGAGAAGTAAAGTACCCAGAACGACGATGGAAATCAGCTTCAATGGTACGAGATACATGGCACTGCGATCCCTAAAATAAGGGAGGCCTATGATGTATTGAGCCGTAACGGCGTTTAACCTTCGCTAAGCTAAAGAACACGCGTTCGAATCCTGCACAAAACAAGTATTTGAATGACCTCCATATAATTTTTCTGGATATTTTTCCTTGTAAAATTTATGTTTATTAACTGCCCTCACGATAAAGGAGAAAATCCTTGTATGGAGGTACCTTTCTTTTTCAATTAAATTAAACAAATTAAATGAACTAGTTGATAAGGAAAAAGACAATACCTAAGTAGAACTATATCACGAAGGGCTGATTTTTCATTCATCAGATAAACGTTACCCACCAAATAAATTATAGTCTAACTGAATACAAAGTAAAACAACTGAACATTTTATTTTATAATAATGTAATTAAACAAATGAAAAAAAAAGAATGTTAATGAAAATTAAACAATTGAACTATTCTCTTATAGGATAAATCAATTGTAGATATAAACATGTTAAAAATTATAATTGTATGAATAGAATTTCTATTCAATTTTTAATTTGTTTATGTTTTAAATTATCCTATAACCTTAACCTGATGATTATAAATAAGCGCATACGTAACTTCGTGAGCCGTGGTAGCTCAGATGGTCAACGCTCGCTGTAAATATAACGCGAGTAACCCGGGTTCAATCCTCGCCGGCACCAATGAAATTGTTAATTGCAATTTTAAGTGCTGATTTATCACAAGCTCGGCGGTGATGGAAAACATCGTGAGGAAACCTGCATGTCTGAGGAATAAGGAAAAAAATATTTCGAAGACATGTGAATTTCGCCAACACGCATTGGGGCAGCACGGTGGACACTTCCTTGCCCTAAAACCCTCTCAGAAATGAGGCCTATGTCCAACGGTGAAACGTATATAGGCTGTAACTTTACTTTACTTTACTTTACTTTACTATACGTAACTCATTTCAAAACTTTTGTATATAGCTCATACGTATATAAAACAGGGTTCACATGGTCACAATAACATTTCTTATTTTAAATATTATTAACTAATAGAATAGTACTAGATGTTACTATATGTGATGAAAAGGAATCGCACTCAGCATTTGCGTGGCGTGATTTACAGTGTTTCTCGTTTCGCCTCTTCGAAGTTGTTCGAGCAGTTAGTAGCTTAATAAATTAAATCTAAGGTTTATCTTATTAAGCATAAGAACTGATAGTATTCTTTAAAAAAAATCTATTGAATTCGCTCGTGGTAGCTCAGGAGCTCAGCCGTCGTCATTAAGTTCACAGTGCGCAAATAATCGGGGTTCGATCGCCGCCAGTACCTAAGAAATTGTTGACTCCAATTTTAAGTGTTGATATAAAATATCCTCAGTGATATGGGAAAACAACCTTAGGATAACTACATACCTAAGGAGTGAAATAGATCAAGACGTGCAGTAGTTTTTATATTCCATAACCCTTTCAAAATTGGAAGGTGGCCTGAGCCCAAAATGCTCTGTACAGATGCCTCTATGCTCGAATAATACAAGTAATTTTCAATGCAGTATTTCGTATACTTCTTGAAATAAATCTGACCATTCGTTTTAGTATGAGGTTATTTACTCCGGAGGAATTTTTAATATGACTCAAACGCGTCATCTCGCAGCTTCTGGACACCCGGGAATTTTAATATTCTACATTAAATTTTTCTAATCGCGCAGCAACGTTCGTTCTTTCATGCTATACGTATTTCTCATATTTCAGTTTTGGTACATGTAATGCTCAATGTTGGAGATAATTTTTGTGGTAGAGCGACGCTGTAGCGAATTATGCCTTCAGCGCGAACGGTTCATCTGGAGAAAGAACACGCTCCCACTGATTATCAGTGTGTAATAGCAGCATAATGCTGTGTTTCTTATAGTGAGTGACGAAATCGGAAGACATTTTAACTGGTAACGTGGCATTCCGTTCTAGAAGTACGATGAGGTATCTAAATCTTTATTGTCGAGGATAGATATAGGTGTTTATAGGCCATAGCATGAATTCACCATCAGTGGACTGTGTTTTTCATAATTAATTCTTTTGGGATCCGCTATTTGGACAGTTTTATACGTAGTAGAGCCATACTGCAGCTATATTGGTGATATAGTTGTAGCACAAACGCGTCGGCTCGACCGGGGAAGGATCACGCTCTCACAGAAGTTAAATAGCTAAAGTGTTAATATAATAAAGTGTTAAATAGCTGCTTAAAGCTGTGTGTTTGGTATTGTGAGTACAGAGAACCGGAAATTCTTTTTTACCTACAATAAAAAAAAACAAGAACACACCATCTGCAATTCACTGTTTGAAAGATTTGTCCATATTCACCATACTGGATTATGTGGTGGTTTGGTCAGCGCAGAGCCAACATATTCGCACATGTAGTACTCCTCACCGTCTGTAGTGGATTAGTTGGATTTAACTTAGGCCTTTTTATCTGACTTCAAAAATAAGAAGGTGGTTCTCAAATCGATATGTAAAGTAAAGTAAAGTAAAGTTACAGCCTATATACATCCCACTGCTGGGCACAGGCCTCTTCTCATTTCTGAGAGAATTTTAGGGCAAGCAAGTGTCCGCCGCGCTGCCCCAGTGCGTGTTGGCGAACTTCACACGTCCTCGAAATATTTTATTTTTATTTCCCAGACATGCAGGTTTCCTCACGATGTTTTCCTTCACCGCCGAGCACGTGGTAAATCAGCAGCTTAAAATTGTAATTAACAATTTCATTGGTGCCGGTGGGGATCGAATCCGGGTTGCTAGCGTACTGTGAAATTTACATTGAGCGCTAACCATCTGAGCTACCAATAATCGATATGTATCTTACGCAATATCTTTGCCAATGAGGGCTAATAATCTTACGCTCACTAGAATGTCTCTAGTTGGAACTAAGGTGAACTTATTTGTTATTCAGGTCATACAGTATCATCGTCGTCGAAAAATTGCATTTTAAATAAAAGTATTTTTGATCTTATTGACAAAATAGAAAAAACTGAACTGGTTATTTGAATAAAAAATCATGAGTGCAATTAGTTTTATTAAAATTTTCGTATTTTTTAAAAAATACTAAAAAAAAAGTGCTTGAAATAATAGATTTTCTCACAAAAGAAGGGTACTTGAAAAAAAAAGGAAAAAAGCCGGACCAGAGACAGGGCGCGAACCACGGAACTCCGATATCACGCCCGACCGACATCCCACCTGAGCTATTACGATCGTTAGTGATCTGTCACAATTTACCTTCTTATATTGTAGCAATTTTTTATACGGACAAAAGGACATTTTCTAAACAAAATCCTAGCTAGATCGATTTATTGCCCCCCGAAACTCCCCTGGACACTAAATTTTATGAAAATATGAGCCGTTTCCGAGATTACGATTGTATATATATATATATATATATATATATATATATATATATATGAACCATGAACGACTCAGAAGAACGAGCTTTAAATATTTTGAGCAAAACGGTACGTCGTATACCTAATAATAGGTACGAGACTGCTTTGTTATGGCGCATAGATAATGATTGCATGCCGTCGAATAGAGCGCAGGTTGAAAGTCGCCTATTTAATATCGAAAAGAAGCTCGACAAAAATAGCGAGTTGAAAAAAGAATATGAGAAGCAAATTGAAAATCTCCTCCTTAACGGTTACGCAGAGAAAGCGAACCATATTTCCATTTCCCCACGCACGTGGTATCTTCCCCTCACTTCGCATATATATATATATATATAAATCCAAGAATTTATCGTTTAAAGGTATAGGGTATTTTCGGTTTCTAGTATACAATCTATGTTTCAGTGCTGAGTACTTTAGTTTTTTACACATTTTTAACTTTTGTTTAAATTTTTTGTTTAACGAATATGAGTAGTTCGATTTATTCAGCTTTAGTCTAATTATAAAAAATATAACTAATACTTCACAAAAATTAACTTCCCCCCGCTATGAAATCTGGAGCGCGATATAGCGCTGCTCTGGAGGCAGAACAGGTCGTGGATGCCCTCATTTTGAACCGATTTTAATAATTATTCTTATTAATTAGAATATACTTCAGGGCTAGTATTTAATAATAAACTTGGAAGAAAAGCTCCATCCCCAAAGGGTGGATAAAAGGGACGAAGTTTTTAATATCGTCGGCCTAATTCCTTAACCTGCTTAGTCCATTTTTGGCAAAATTTACTTTTTATACCAGTCGAAAAGTTCAGTCTAATATCTACCGTAACATTTGAGGCATAGCAGCGATTTTGGCTAAAAAGGTGACAAATACTATGCCCGAAAAACTGCTTTCTGACCACCACCCAAACCCTACAACACTAGCTATACGCCTGCTAAATACAATCATAAATTATAAATTGTGTATGTCATAAGTAAACAGTTAAGTTAAAATCTGTTTTAGGTCTGTATAAACGTTAAATTTCATTTATTTTTTCATTATTTTATTCTTCTTCTTTAATTTTATTAAATTAAATAATATTTTTTTCAATATTTTCAGAATGTATCGGGGGAAAAGATTGTGGCTTTGGTTTCTGAGACTTATAACTTTCAGAATAGACCTGAAAATGTAGCTCCGAAGTTATATCCACTTGATCAAGAAAGTTTATATCAGAACCTTCCAAATAATTGACAATAAAAGTTATTATGAGATAAATGACGACATCAATATAATATAACTCAGTGATACAGATCTACTAAGTACTTTGTCGTGAAGCGACAATTAAAAACTAAAGAACCTAACCTAACAACAACGAAACAACAAAAAAAACGAATAATTTATTTAAAATTTTAAAAGATGTTTACAGTTCTTTTATATAAAAAATATGAAGATGATGATGGGTGACGTGAATTACAATTTTTTTTAAATAACAAAGATAAATGAGTACTGAAACGGATCCCGAACACCAAGGTTGGCAGTGGTGCTCACCGCGCACGGAGTATGCACAGGCTATGCCTGTGGTAGGTGCGCAGCGCCTGATCTAGGCACACGCAGCGTCTGGAGTAGGCACACGCAGCGCTTGAAGTAGGCACACACAGCGCCCGGACTAGGCACACACAGCGCCCGGAGTAGGCACGCGCAGCGTCTGGAGTAGGTACACGCAGCGTCTGGAGCAGGTACACGCAGCGCTTGAAGTAGGCAAACACAGCGCCCGGAGTAGGCACACACAGCGCCCGGAGTAGACACACGCAGCGCCCGGAGTAGGCAAACGCAGTGCTTGAAGCAAGCACGCACAGCGGCTAAAGATAGCGCGGGCACTAGTAGGTGGAGGCGTAGGCGTGGCTAGACGACGACTTCAGATGAAGGCAGAGGCTTGCATGATCCCGGGGCAGTGCGGCCCCGGGATAAGGCCTTTAGGAGATGCTTCTAGTTTGAAAGCTGAAGAGAGACTGCCTTTATTGGTACTTTTTTTAGAGAGCTCCGCGCTCGACGACGGATCTGAGATAAGAACGGGAAATTATTTAAATTAAAAGCAAATTTTTGTAAATGGCCAAGAAGAAAAGAGTATTTTTGTGGAAGTTTTGAAGTAAAAACATCAGACCGGTAACGAATTTGAATAAAAAATTGCCATGACAACCAGATAAACAACGATGTCAAATTTTGGTTTCAGGCTCGTAATAGAGAAACGGCAAGATTTAAGTGAAAAATGAGATATTATTGATATAGGAAAAAAGGTAGTGCAACAGCGCGTACGAAGCCCGAAATTGCAGAGTTACGGAGAACTAAATAAAAGATCGAAAAAGGTAGACTCCATTAACACCGATTTAAAAAGTGCTTATAGCGTGAAAATACGAAGTGAAAATGATTTGTTATTGTGTTCTTATGGTTTAAAAAACATTACAGGATCCTATGGAAATAAAGGTGATGCAAAATATCCAGTTTTGAAGTGAATGCAGAAAATCAAAAACAGAATGGAAAAATTTAAAATAGTGTAAAATGACATGTAAGTAGCATAACACTACAACTTTTATTATAGAAAAGATAAATCATACAATTTGTTTTGACATTACATTTCCCAATATTACATTCAATGCCTTGCAAATGCCTTTAGACAATAAAATTTGGCGACGCTTTATGATGTTTCCAATACTTACACCACAGACGAGAGTTTAATTATAGTACCATCACAATTTGAAATAGAATCACAAGCAACAAATATTTTGATCTCAGATGACATAAACATTTCCGATGCGCATGCCGTCCAAATATTAAGTAACATAATATCTCATGAACCAAGAACCAATCCTTTAGAAAACTATGTGTTTTCAACATGAGGTGTAATATCCACGTTGTACCTACCTAATCCACCGATATCGGATGGTAGTGGTAAAGAAAAAAAGGTTGTGTCTTTATCTGATTCTGACTCAGACTAGTTTGCTAAAATTAAATAGAGTTTTAGCTTGCTAGAATTAAAAATAAACGAAAGTAACGTTTAAAAGTTGATAAAAAGAATGGGTTAGTGAAAAGAACAAACAAGAAGACAAGAAGGTGAAACGTATTTTGGGAGAAAGAAAAAATCAATACTGTTGAAATTATAATAAAACTAAAAAAGCACGTACCATTAAATCAAGATACTTCTGTAAAATTGGAATGTACAGTACTTTAAAAGGAGAAACAGTAGATGAAGATGTAAGAAGAAGCATTTTAAATCGATTTTGGAGTCTTACTTGGGGCGAAAAATCCTTGTGAACGAATGGGTAACAATTATTCCAATTGTTCAGCCACGAAATCTAAATACCGAAGGGATAACCAAGAGGGCCTTTGTTTATCATTTATAGTATATGAGGAGATGGTATGTAATAAGATGTTTTGGACACTTTGGATTTAGGAAGATGGGCGGTTCAAAATTGAAGGTAGGAGTTTTCAATGCATCCTCCGAGTATACTGAGACGTCAAACAAAATTATCTGAATCTGATTCGAAGCCGAAACAATTACTTATTCAGTTTCTGGAGTCCCTTCCCGTAATAGAATTATTATCATCAAGCAACGTCACAGAAGTTATATTTATAGCCAGAATGAAATTCCAAAAAAAAGCCTCTAACAATTTTACTTTAATGAAAGAGCGAAATATAAAAGCTCTCTCCATAAGTTCGTTTTAGAATTTATTTGAAGACAAAAATTTGTTCCTATTTAAGCCAAAAAAAGATCAATGCGAGAAATGTGCCTGTTATAAAGTAGGAACAGTTACAGAAGAAGAATACAAAGAACATATTGAGAGAAGTAAAGAAATAAGAGAAGAAAAAGATGCTGATAAAAAGGGAAATAATTACGTTTTTACAATGGACTTACAGGCTGTACTAAGGGCACCGAAATCGAATGTCGGACCCTATACTATAAAACGAAGCTGCAAGTTCACAACCTTTTCTTTTTAATATAAAAATAAAGATGATTTCTGTTTCATACGGAATGAAGTAGAAGTTGGACTTAGTGATGAAGAATAAGCCTCCATTTGGGTTGACTTTTCAGAAAAAAATTGTAATACGACCTGAAGTTAATGACAAAGATGGGAACAAATAATTATAATATACAGTGACGGCTGCACTTACCAAAATAGAAATTGTATTTTATCTAAAGTTCTTTTAAACATTGTCATGAGGCACAATTTTGATTACGGATTGAATTCGTTTCACTGCACAATCAATAATTAATTTATACATTCTGCTAAATTGAAATCAAAAAACGCTAAGTCCTCAAGCAAATTGAAACTTCATCTCGAAAAACTGCTAAATAATTATTTTCTGAATTTTATAAAATGTGTATAAGTTATGCTACTAATTATATTTTTAAAATATCAAGAAAAAGATATATAGAAATCAACGGGATTTTCAGAATTTTGATTACTGAATTAATAAAGATATTATTCAGTTTTTTCTTCATCCTGTAAACTATGAAAATATGGAACAGGTTAATGAACAAATGCCTTGCATCCATCGACATCTAGTGTGGGGTCGCCCTAAATTTCGCCTACCTGTACGAGGCTGCCACTCGAGAACCTTTTTTCCCATCGGTTGTCGGTTCTTTAAGATATGTGGCCGGCGCGTCGGTCTCTCTGGTTCTACTGCGGATATTCTTAATTCTAAAATTATCACGCAGAGAAACCCTGAGCATAGCTCTCTTCATAGCTCTCTGAGTGACCTTGTGCATTCTCCTAATGACAGCAGTGAAGGACCATGTTTCAGATCTCTAAGTCATCGCTGGTAAAACGCACTGGTTGTACAATCTCGTTTTCAGGTTTTGAAGCAAACGTGACGAAAAGTTGTCTCGTAGTGTGTGTATATGGATGTGGAAGAGGCGGAGAGGTGAGTCAGGATCATACCAAATGGAAGTATGTAGTCTCTGCTTGCCCCTTTGGGCGACAGGCGTGAGTTTTTATGTATGAATGTATGTAAGGAATATGTTTTTGGTTAAGTTTGTGGGTAATAATTATAGTCTATGTATTGAACTGTACTTAGGGTAAAAAGTCGAAAGAACAAATAAAAGTGAATTCCTGTCGATACGAGTAGCTGAACACGCGTTTCCGAGTATCCACGCTAGGGTGGATTTTTTAGGGTGGCAAACCCTCCTTCTCCCCTAAGGACAAGAAGTAACGCTTCATTTTCAATAAAGAGGTTTTATTATACTGCCGAAAACTAGGAGAAAAGGGGAAAGGAGAAAAGATACCGGTGGCCGATACGGGCGTTATAGAGGAGCACTTGCCTTCTACATGTGAGCTAGGTGCGTTCTTCCAAACAGTTCCCGTCGCTTAAGATAACCCGAGAGGCTGAGCGGAATGAACCCGTGTAAGAGAAGATAACTGAAATAATTTAAACAGCCTGGTCCAAATATTATTTTTAATCTTTTTTTCTATTTAGGTTTGTAATTGGTAATAAAATTTTCAAGTTTCATCAAAATCCGTTCAGTATTTTTAATGATTGCGCAACAAACATACATACTTGTGTACGTTTGTAACACAAACATTCACATTTATTATAATAGTAGGATAAAATTTAATTTAAAGACTGCATTACCATGATATTCTTTAACGTTTCTTGTACACAAGTTTCAAACTTTTCAACTTTCTTGCATATTACCAAGTTTTTTTTCAAGTCTCATTA